>JAUCBJ010008165.1:0-50169 GCA_032718475.1 Nemertoderma westbladi
GTCAACCACAATAATGAACAAGAATGGTGCAAGTGTGTCTCCTTGGAGGACGCCCCATAACACTTCAAATGGTTCTGTGTCACCATCAACAGTAGACACAAATGTTGTCGAACCATCGTATACTGATCTGATTGCTGCAATAATTTCATCAGGAATCCCATATAATGAAAGTATGCTGAACATACGTGAGCGAGAGACTGAATCAAAGGCCTTGAAGAAGTCAACAAATATAACAGCCAGATGCCTGTCTTTCTTTTTTGATAACTCTTCAATTATCCTTCTAAGTGCCAAAATGGGCTCCATGGTCCCACGACCTTTACGGAACCCATTCTGATTTCCACGTAGCAGTCTCTCAATGGGATCCCTGATGCGATTTAATAGAATTCTATTGTATAGTTTTGCAGCAATCGAGATCAATGAGATTCCCCGAAAAGAACCATAGAGTGTTAGGTTGCCCTTCTTGGGAACTGGCACCAACTTATTTGTTTTCATTTCTTGTGGGACTCTTGTTGTACGGTACATGTCTACTATGATGGGATAGATGAGCTTTAAACACTCAGGTATTTTAAAGACCTCAGGGGGAACACCATCTACTCCACTGGCACGATTGGTCTTAATGCTCTTTGCAGCAGCCTTCACTTCTGCAAAGGAGATATCGCCAATGGGAATATCTGGGAGTACAGACTCAGACACTTTTACTTCTATAAAGTTATCAGGCAATACCCTGTCATTATTGAGGAGCTTTTCAAAGTGGGCTTTCCAACCATTGAGGCGATCGGCTGGTGATTCAGCCTTAACCTTGGTGGTTGGTTGGCTTTTCCGCCCAGTAAGCAGATTGATCGATTTCCATGCCTGGGATGATTGCCTGCTGTCGTCAGCATCATTGATGGCATCAACCTGTTGGTTTATTAGCTCCTGTAGATTAACAGAGTACTGCCTGTTCAGGGACCTAGATGCAGCTTTAACTGCATTCTTGGCCGCTGTAGTCTGTTTGAGTCGGGACTCTTTCTGCGCCTTATGAAGGTCATTTCGGCACTTCTGAATTTTGTTGTCAGTCCAGGGGGCCCTTTTCCTGTTTCGAGGGTATACAGGAACTGTTTCTGCAGCTGCTAACTTAACTGCTTCTGTAAAGGCAGTATAGCCCTCACAGTGATCTGCCGCCTCAGAGGCAAGAGCCTCATACCTGTTGCTCAGCTGTAGTGTGAAGCTGGATCTCACACTTGGCTGTTGCAACAGAGAGGACCAGTCATGCCGTGGCAAGGCAGATTTCGTTGTTCTGCTAGCACGCAGACTAAGTCTTACCTTGGCCACAATAAGGCGGTGATCACTGGAGAAGGGTCGAAGTGTAAATGCATTACAGTCTTGTATAGAGCTCCTGTATTTCCTACGAAACAGAATATGGTCTATCTGGGACTTGTGACCACTGGGTCCACTATGAGTCCATAGCTTTCCAGTTCGCTTCTTGAACTGGGTTCCAGCCGAAAACAATCCATTTCCAGAGATAAAATCCTGAAGATGGACAGAATTTCGGTTAACACTATTGCTATAGACCCAGGGCGATGTAGGTGATTGATGCAGACTTGCATTAAAGTCTCCCAGGAATGTTAAGAATGCATGCTGATCCACTCCATCAGTTGCTGCTTGTAGATTGTGGTAGAAATTTTCCACCTCCTCTACAGGGGCAACACTAGTTGGAGAGTAGCACACAATCAGAACCACCTTAGGAAACTTCTTAGCCAGTCTTCCAGAACATGAGAAGTGGCAACGGATGATGCGGTTAGAGATTTGGTCTATTTTGTCCAATGCTGCATGTGCAGTTGGATTCATCAATAGACCAATTCCACCATTGCCACTATCATCTGCTGACGCGAGGGCGAGTCGCCAACCGCCCCCCATGTCCTTAATCAGAACCTCATCAGTCTGTCCAGTCTGCATTCGGTGCTCTTGAACACCCACTGCGCTAAGAGAAAGCTTATCTGCCAAGGCAGTCAGCTCACCTTGTCGCATTGGGGACCCGAGTGTTAGGGTGTTTACTGAGGCTAGTCTAGTGACTTGCCTCAGATTCACCAATGGCTTTGTTGGTCGGGGTGGAACATGAGAGTAGCCTCCAACTCCAGAATCCCTCTCCCCATCACAATCTGGCCTCCCTGGTGACCCAGGGTTTGGGCCAGAAAGGTCATCAGGAAAGGGACTCAAAGAATTGTTGGCTGCTCTCTCTCCAGTAGGGGGTGAGACAGGCAGCCGGTCAGGAGTTAACTGACGCCTGTGAGGCCGATTGTGTCCGGTAATTCCACTGGCCTCTAGTGGCCGGACCTCCGCATTGCTAATGTAATCCATAGTGGGGGTTGGGGGGTGCTTTTTTGCCGAGTCAGCTCTCGGGGCAAATACCACACCCTGGTTTGCCATTCCACAGGGTGGGTGTCGCAATGGAGTCAGATATGAGGCCCATCACCCATATCTACTCTGGCGTACATGACCCACCATTGGCTGTTGCAGCTCATCTGCTGGGTCATGCCCTGTACCCTTGCTGCCAGGTGCAGGTCGCAGTGAAGTGCCCTCAGAGTGGACATGAGAACACTCTACTCCTAACCAGCCATTGGTAGATCACCATCTGCCTGGTCAGGCCATATACCCCTGCAGCCAAGTATATGGGTCCTTAATCCAGGACCAAGGGCGTCCTTATCCCAGAACGAAGGGGGTCCTAGTTACAGGACCAGATTTGCCCTAGTAAGAGGGTCTATGCAGCTACAGGTGGCACCTCCTTTATGCTGCATGGAGGTGGCAAGTTTTCTTGATCAATGACCTAGAATACCTGACCTGACCTTAGACCCATACACCTATCCGCAATAATTCCCCCCTCCCCTGGGTATATGTTATGTTCCTGCATGCTGTAGTCATACTGCTGTACTGGTACCGGTATAGGCCTATCAGCTTCTGGCCTACTCGCCGGTATGTATTCCGCGACTTCCGGGTTTAATCCCGTTTTGGCAATAATGATATTGGCCTATAGTTATTAGAATCCAGGTGGAGAGCGCAAATGGAGCATTTGCGCCGTGCGAGCGCATGGCCGACGGCGTTGGCCATGTGGTATTGTTCTAGAATATTACAGTATTATTAATGCCATGTAAAGTTAAAAGTTAAAGCCCATGTTGCTGATGGAAAATAACAAATGCCTACCTTGATTTTGTTAAGGTCAGTTTTGTTTATACTTGAAGTCTTACATATATAAGTATACATGGGCATAATATTCCAAATACTTTTGTTGCGCCTGTCGATTCGTATAAATCGACAGGCGCATAGACCCCCCCCAATTTATATTACTTGTGTATTATTATTTGTGGAAGTAACACATAACCCTAAGCTGGTGGAAGTGGAGGTCTTTTGGAACACACCAGAAATACCAGAGAACATTATATAAATTATAATTCTTTGCACTAAAGTGAATTCTTCTTGAAATTATGTGCAAAATTTCAACCATGCATACGAATCAGTAGTCATCAATAATAATATATATAGTATTCCACAACAATTAGTTATTGTAAATATATGTTAAATGAAACATTTTTTGGTGGGGGTGGGGGGGGGGGGGGGGTATTTTGGGGTGGAAGGGTCGGGGTAACCATATACTATAGCTGGGGTTGGGTAACTGGGAACTGAAATTGGTAACTAGAGATTGGAAACTGAAATTAGTAACCAGGGACTAAAATTGGCAACCGGCGACTGAAATTGGTAACCAGTGACTGAAATTTGTAACCGGTGACTGAAATTGGTAACCTGGGACTGAAATTGGTAACCGGCGACTGAAATTGGTAACCAGTGACTGAAATTTGTAACCAGTGACTGAAATTGGTAACCGGGGACTGAAATTGGTAACCGGGGACTGAAATTGGTAACCAGTCACTTGAATTGGTAATCGGGGACTGAAATTGGTAACCCGCGTCTGAAATTGGTAACATAACACATCACACAAAATGGTATTACCACTACTAGGATCGGCATGCTGCATTGCAGCTGCATTTTTAAGAATGCTGTGCCGGCTTATCGACAAAATTGCACCGCCACAACTCCCTATCACCCATGACATTTGAAAGATCATCCGCATCTTCAAGGCCAGTGTCCTTTAAGATGCGTCTCAAGAAAGTCATGGGCTGTCCACCATGCTTATTCACTCCATGAGGCTGCCAAAGTACAAGATTATGCACTGGCTGGTCCTCACGGCGAAAGCAATGTCCTGCAAAGCGGAGGCGATTTTGTTCTAGTGTCAAGCTTGGGGGAACCAATAAGACACCTCCAATGTTATATAGTGTCTGGTTGGAGATGTGTGCATTGAACTTGACACAATGAACCCGGCGTAGCATTCTTGTGAATGTGCCATCCAGAGATTTGGTGTCCTCAGCAGTTAGAGCCCAGCATGGACTCCCATAGAGGAGTACTGGAACTACTGCTGCTCTAAATAACCGGACCTTAAGTTTCCGCTTAATTCTCGGTGACTTCCAAATCCTGGAAAGCCTATTCAAGGCTGCCCATGCCTTTCCCTTACGTATTCGAAGGTCCTCACCTGACTTCCGGATCCATGATCCGGATTGTATATACAAGCAACTTATTTAAAACCATTTTCAATCAATTCAACACCTTAGAAAACCTTATGATATAAAAAAAATTCATTCGATTTTTTTGAGGTAATAGAGATGGTTCTGAATTAACAAGGGTGGACCCTGAGCTAACAAGGGTGGCCCTGAATTAACGTGTGAGGACCCTGAGTTAATACGAGTGTTCCCTGGATTAATAAAAAATAATTAACACCAAAATTAATAACAAAATAAAACACCAAAAATACAATACCAGCAAATACAGAATACTCAAATTAACAAAAAAAACAAAAAAGTATTATTTAATAAAAAATTTAATATTGAACTTTTAAAGCTCTACTTAATTACAAAGAAAACCCCATGAAGATGTATTCCAATTACAATTGTTCAATCCCAGTGACTTTTGGAACACACCAGACATGTCAGAGAGCATTATAAGTGTTGTTTCCTTGCACAAAAATGGGGTGGAGGGTGGCACGGTGGGGCTGAACCAACGTTTTATAAAATAAAAATGCCCAAACTAACTGATTTCATTTTTTGGTATACTTCAACACCCTGGTTCCGACCCTGATATTTTTAAAATCTTTTGCTCGTGTCTTTTTCTTAAAATTACTAAATAAATTAGTAATACTATTTATAATAATGCTATATATATTATAAAAAATGCCCAGACCAAATTATAGCATTTATCGAGAATTTCAATCAACCTGATTTTGAATCTGTTAATTTTATAATATTTCGTCGGTGTCTTTTAGAGTAATTAAATAAATTAAATATTAAATAATATTAATATTATATTAGCAAACTGGCTAATATAATCAATTGTAGTGAAGTCAACTTACCGTACTGCTATTGCATTGATATTAGTATCATTCAAACCGCAATGGTCGATTTAGTGGGGGTAGACACCATCAAAACAATGGTCGAGTTATTGCTTCTCGAGATATCGGTCAAAATGTGAGCGCGATTCACATAAATGAGCACATAACTTCAGCAATTCATTATCAATATATCACAATATCACAAAAAATATCAATTTTTTTATACTACTATTGTTTTGATGGAGTCTACAACTACTAATTCGACCATTGCGGTTCAAATAAGCATATTCCCTAAGTCTGTTATTTATGTCGAAGTCTGATTTTTAGTGATATGGTGATATATTGCATTAACTAGCTTACCTAGTGTAATTTAGATTAAGTCAGCGCTCACAATTTGACCGATATCTCGAGAATGATGTCAACACCCACTAAATTGACCATTGCGGTTCGAATGATACTAATATCAGTGCAATAGGAGTAAGAGAATTTGATATTCACTACAATTGAGTATTAGGCAGTTCTGCTATATAATATTAATAAATTTAATATTATTTTAGAATATTATTACTCTAAAAGACACTGACGAAATATTATAAAATTAACAGATTCGGAACCAGGTTGATTAAAAGTCATTTTAAAAGGCATTTTTTTATAATATATATAGCATTATTATAAATAGCATTACTAATTTATTTAGTAATTTTAAGAAAAAGACACCGGCAAAAGATTTTGAAAATATTATTTTTGGAATCAGGGCGTTGAAGTGCCCCAAGAAATGAAATTAATTTGGCCGTGCATTTTTCTTTTATAAAAAGTTGGTTCATAAACACATAGTTGGTTTTTGCAATCATTTATAAACATTAATTTTTGTTACAAAGTCATTATACCAACACAACAGTTACAACATAACACGGCCCAGTGAAATGAACTTAGCAAACTATATACAGGACTAACTGTCAAATAATTTCCGGATTTCAATTCTAGTTACGCACAACCTCTCAAACAGCCTTGCATCACAATATTATTTCTGTAATAATATTATTATTTAAAATTCAATAATAAAGAACAAAATAATAATAAAACTAAAACTAATAAAAAAAACAACTGTAATCCATTTAACTAATTAGTTCTAATTTTACTATTCGGGTTATTCATACCGGTATATAACTGAATACGGGCATGAAAAGACTGTTAAAAATATGGCAATGGGGCGTGCATTCATTCATGTATTACAGTAAAAGCGTACAATAGAGATATGGTATGGCTGACGGGGGGGGGGGGGGGTTGGTACCGGTACTATTGTAATACAATAGCTTTGGAATTACAAAATAATGACAAAATAATGCCGACAACCGACAACCAACGCCGACAACCATTGTTAAAACAAATTAATCGGATCGGGTTACAGTGGAAGGTTATTCTAACCAAAACAATAAACAGTGGGTCGCGAACTCAGGGTACATTTTCATACTTCCCATTGTTAGCAGTGGTTGTCGGCATAGCGTTTACACACAAAATTAAATGAACAATTATATATATACCGGTAATAATAAATTACCAAAAAATATTTGTGTAAACAATACCAATAAAAAAAACCAATACATATATCCTGCGGGGTTGATAAGCACATAATTGTGTTTCTTATTTAACTTTAGTAGTTCTATCTAGGTAAGAGGTTGAACTAAGAAGTAAATTGAGATTAATTGGCATTTATTACAATAAATTATTACAAAACAAAAACATTAAAGTACTATAAATTTAATTTAAATTTGTTGAAAATTACAAAACGTAAATTACGTAAAATGCAAAAATTATTACTATATATTAATTTATTGCATTAGTGGCCGAGGATAATATTTCATTCGTAAAGTTGTCCCAGCAATAAAATTCGTAGGCGCAGTCAATAATTTGTACGTGTCGTGTAGTCGATGCAGTGTTTAAACTCATTTCCACGATCAATAATTCGTACGCGGCGTCGTCGCAGCGGTTAAACTCATTTCCACGATAAATAATTCGTATGCGCGTCGTCGCAGTGGTTAAACTCATTGCCACGATCAATAATTCAAACGCGGCGTCGTCGCAGCGGTTAAACTCATTGTCGCGGAGGATAGTTTGTACGCGGTGTCGTCGCAGTGGTTAAACTCATTTTCACGGAGGATAATTCGTACGCGGCGTCGACGCAGGGGTTAAACTCATTTACACGGAGGATAATTCGTACACGGCATCGACGCAGCGGTTAAACTCATTTCCACGGAGGATAATTCGTACGCAGCGTTGATGCAGCGGTTAAACTCATTGACACAGAGGATAATTCGTACGCTGAGTTGACGCAGTGGTTAAACTCATTGCCATGCTCGATAATTCGTATGCAGAGTCGATGCTCCAGTTAAACTCATCGTCACAGCTATGAAACATCATCAGTGAGTTGGGGCATCATCCAGAGAATATTCCTAGCCTTCAAACTTCATCCCAAAGTGAAGCAAACTCGAGTTATCGTCGTTCAAAGAATTAGCCAATCAGGCGCCGTATCTGATGACCACGGTATGGGGGTGACTTGGGACCTCAACGCGAGATTCAGAACACCATCCAAAACATATTCGCATAAAATCTTATCACTAATTGTCAAGGCCTAGGTAAGTTTTCAGCGTTTGAATATTATAGCCAATCAGGTTGCAGGTGCCAGATACAGTGACCACGGTAGGCGTGTGACCTGAGAACCCACTCAGCCACTGGAAGGTTCAGAGTACTGGCCAAAACATTTTCGCATCAAATTGTACCGTAAAATGTTACTGCATATCAGCAAAGTCACCTACCGGTATTTGATCAGCAAAAGATCAGGTCTGACTGTGTGATTTGGGTCTGATCATATTTTCCTTTGCATGCATAAGAAGCCCTTCAATGGTCACTATCCGCTACATTGATCTAATCCATATCGTCAGATAGCCCGTGTTGCTGTTATAAGATTTATTTTGATTTGGCTGTTTGGTGCGATTTGGGTAATTTTAGTTTTTTTGGGGTAAACTATGGTATTAATAACTTCCAGTAAAATCCCAACGTTAAGAACATTGCTAGAAACGTCAATCATCTATAGCCTACAATCTAAGGGTAACTGTCAGCCAGTTACTGTACATGGGCAGATGGGTATACTAAGTACAGCAGTACTTGGATATTCCTGTATTGACAATACTCAACTATATGAAGATAGGGTACGTTTTGACTAAAATACGGCATCTGATGTAACGTTTTGACTAGGCCTATCTGCCAAAAGAACCTCCACTATATATGCCATACATGTAGGCCTACCATACCTGCACCGGTGCTCACTACAGACTGTGAAGATAGCTACCGGCAAGAGGTGTTTGGTATATAGTTTTAGTCAGTAATGGCATACAGCAACTACTGACTTTATGATTTCATCAAGTTCATCAAACCAGGCTGACGACTCAGCTGTTTAATTAATTGCAGCCGGATTGGATAAATTATTAATTAATTTGGGAAACTTTACTAATTAGTAAAATCGTTAATTAGTTCGATTCAAAAGATTTTAGAATAATTATCATTTGTAAAATAGTAAACCGCTTTGATACACCTTGTGAATAAGGATTTGGGGGCGGGGGGGACAAAGCCCCCCCCCCGCCAATTAGGTAATTAAGTAATTAGTTAATTACTAATTAACGGTAGGAGATACGGCATCGGCGCCACAGACTTTTTTATGTAGAATAAAATTCCGAACAACTTTGTGATGTTACGTTTTTTCATAGCTCTTAGTGTTTTCGAGTTACGAGGCTAATTAGTTTTCGGCTAATTAGTACTAATTAACAGTAATAGGAGGGCCATAGCGATGACTGAACTTTTTTTAGATCTTACCGAGATGAACAAAAAAAAACACCGTTGCTAGGGGAAAAACCAAATACTTTTCGAGAAAAATCAATTAGAAATCTTTAATCGCTAATTACTAATTAATTAATGAACAGATTTTTGCCAAATATTTCTCTGCTGTGCGCGCTCGGGACATCTATAAGATCGCGCAAACAGAATCGTTCTAGCTTTCGCCATTCTCCTGGAAAAATCCTTTAAAAATCGACCTAAAAAAGATCAAAGGAGAGTGCCTACTTGACAAGGGGTTCGATATAATGCTATCTTATGAGGTTTTACTTTGGTGTTTATGTTGGTTTGCTAAGTTCCGTTAAAAAGGCTGCATTATTTATTCCTCATAAGACTCTGTCGAGCCTTTGGCTCTCCAGTGGCAGCCTATTGCTCTAGTGGATCACCCCCCTTAAAACATGGGATTATTTTAGATTGTTTAAGAGAAACTGGATAATGACCTGTTGTGATACATAGGTTAAATAAATATGCTAGATGAGGTGCAATGTGTTCAGCAGCAATTTTTAATAATTTACTGGGAAAGTTGTCATTAGTAGCGCTGTTTTCATTTATTTGTAAAAGTAGGTAGTGAATTTCAGCTACAGAAGTTTCAATAAGAGTAAATGAATTCGAGTGTCGATGGTTAATGTGGCGGGTAGGGCATCGGTTAGATCGGGGTATTGTACTGGCAAGTTTTGGTCCAATAGTTGAAAAATGTTCGTTGAAAATAGATGCTATTTTATGGGGATCAGACGTTATTTTTGCCCCTACTTCTGTTCTGAAAGCAATTTTGGTAGGGCTTAGGGATTTCTTATTTTTGTGTAATACAGAGTTAATTACAGACCACGTCTTGCGCATATTTCCTTTGTTTTTTAAAAATTCTTGATTATAGAATGATTTTTCAGCGGCTCTGATTACAGTCGTTAAATTATTACGATATGTTTTATTGGCTTTTTGGGTTTCAGAACACGGTGATTTAATATATTTTTCATATAATTTATTTTTTTTAGAAATTGATTTAATTAGCAAAGGAGTTAGCCATGGTTTGCGTGCAATTTTTCTTTTTGTAATTATTTTTTTAGGTAAGTGTTTTTGGCATAATTGATCAAAAGAATTGTCAAAAGTGTCGAATTTTTTATCTGTCGGTATATTATGTGATCGGTAAGCTGCGAGAGGTGGTAATGAAAGGTCGAGCAAAAAACTATTTAAGTTAAATTTGCTATAATCATAGCACATTTTAGTATTGGGTTGTTTGAAAAAAGCAGAATAATTATGAAATAACGCAAATGTTCCAAGGTGGTCTGTTGTGCCAATTTCTGATAAAAAAAACGCCGGCAGTAGTAAAATCATTCGTAATATTAGTAATAATATGGTCAAGCGTTGAATTAGCACCGTGTACAATTCGAGTGGGTTGTTTTATTAATTGGGAAAATCCGTATGATGAAAGTATCTGTAAGTATCGTGCACTTTCTGATGTCATTTTGTTTAAGTTAACATTGAAGTCACCAGTGAGGACGATATCTATATTTTTATCAGATACTTTCGCCAATGCGGGTTCTAGAATATTAATAAAATTATTGTAATTGACAGACGGGGGTCTGTATATTACACCTAACACGGACTTATTGTTGGATTTTTTAATTTGGATCCATTTATTATGAATTCCCAACACAGTCAAGTCGTCTCGTTCCGTAAAGGTTAGCGTATCCTTAATGTAAATTCCCACACCCCAACCGGAACCTGAGGAACGTCCCTCTGGTCTGTCTGATAGTAGCGGTCCTACATAGTTGTCAAGTTTTAATTTACAGTGATTGTCTTTAGCACCTACTAATGTTTCAGTAAAAGTGATAACATCAAAATCTTCGTCTAATGTACTTAAAAATTCAGCAGTGTAAGAAAGATTATTGTTTAGGCTTCTACAATTTAGGTGATATACAGAAAAAGAGTTATGATGAGAACCTATACGCTCGATTTCACTGTTAAATTTAGTATCATTATAGTATTCGCTATTTCGCGCTAAATTTTGAATGTTATTATCCGGATCAATAGTAGCAAAACTAGGATTATCAGCATTTTCGTTGAGCAAATATAAATCGTCGGAAATTCCGAAAATATCATAGTCGTTAGACGGAATATCGCTAAAAGGAAAAATCCCTTGTAAACAAAAAATGCAGTAGTGACTCGTAAAAAACTGAGACTGTTCAAGCTCTGCGGTTTCTCCATATGTCAGGCAAGTTCCACACTGCTGGTGATAACTGTTTCTACACACCGCGCATAAAATGGTATTATCGTTATTTTTGAATCCTGAAAAACAGAGAGCACATGAATTGCTACAATTAGAGTTCGTATCAATCTTCCCACCTGCAATAATGCCTCAGCTGACAGCCTGCACACTGCATACTGTCGCTTAATACAATGTATATATATATTATACACTATGTTATAATATATAATATTAATAAATCAGTACATCCCGTTAAGCCCTGACCATATATGGGCCACTAGTGATATTGTAAATCAGTTAAATTAATTCTGTAAATTATTCCAATAGTTAATAATAATTTGAATAGCCTTTCTGGATGACCGGATTAGGGGTTTCCTAGGATCCTATGCGTATTAATTTCCATCACAGTCCAGAGAGTTATAAGGATTTAAAGAGGGAGTAATTGGCGAACTATTCTGGCGTTGTTGGAAGGTGGTAACGGCGTCGATTTCGTCGACAATGATGTCTTCACTTTCCAGGTTATTAATCGATGGCGAATTGGAGGAGAGCTTGACGTCCACAGATGGATGGGTCGGATCAACCGCCGGGTACGAACCTGGGAGCGCGTTCTTATTCACCTTCTTACCATCCCGGTTGGAATGCCCGCCACCCCCTAGAGATGAACTCCCGGTAACTCGTTTGTCTCGACTAGGACCTCCTTGAAGAGACTTCTTATTCGGTCGTTGAGTAACACTATGAGTGGATGTATTTGCAGTAATATCTTTGATATCGTGCAATGAGTTGATGTTTCTCGGTAGAGAATCGCGTTCAATGCGAATCTGTACGTTTCCGTAGGAAGATAAATCTTTGCTAAACTGTAAATACACTGCAAACTCCTGAACATGTTTTTCTTTGGTCCAACTTTGGGACAGCCAAACATCGGGAAGATGACCGCCTAGACCGTTAGGCCGTCAGCAACGCAGGGAAAGGATGTCCACAACACGCTAGCGCCCACATTAACTTAGACCGCGCACCCCCTTCTCCCTTCGAAATGTTCCCCTTGCCATGCCTCGCCCGCTTTATGAGGAAGGTAAGACTTTGTTTGACGCCCTTGCCCGCCGTACAGCCGTAAGACCTATAGATCAGGGTAAGCGTGACGTCGTCCTGGGACGCCGCAAATTTAGGATCAAATAACTATATTTTAGGCAGAAACCACCCCCCCCCCCCCCCCCGTCAGTAGTGTGAATCCCTGGGTTACCTGTATACCTCACAGGTAGAAGCGAATTATTGCTGTCCGTCAGTACGCGAGTACATATTAGGTACAGACAGCATATGTTCCATAATTTAGTGATTCGCAGTACTGACCGTTTGGTACCGGTTCGCTTTGTAGAGCATACATTAGTACCCCCCCCCCCCCCCCCCCCCCCTCCTGCCAGAAGTTGGTTATTTAGGACCCCCTTGGAAATAAGCTGCAAAGCTTTAGGGGTAATCTTATATGTTATGTTGGACAATACCTTTATACCGGTACATTGTTTGGTGTATTTGTTATTGTTTTTACATAATGTATAAATAAATCTATCTATCTATTTGATCAGGCAAGGAGCATTTCTGCTACCGGCACACCGCTTGGCCTAGGGAGGTTTTTATTAATATCCTACCGCGCCTTGCCACGTACTGATAGGTATTGCTGCTAACTACCGCAGCAACAAAGTTCTAGAATCAAATTCGTATACCAGATCAGCTAACGTACGGTAGCAATTAACCCCTATTTCTTATCTTACAACCAGAATCTGGTATTTGTGCCGATCACGGATGTAGTTACTAACACCGTGGTTGCCCATTTGAGCTGTGGATAGGAAGGAGAGAGCTTTGACGTCATTTGTGAGTATAAAGTTCTACAAAACGCGACTAGCTTATTTTAGTAGCTAGCGGTATTATTTCGGTCAGAGAATTACTAAAACCTAGTGAAAAGATATACACCAAAATTGTTTTATTGTAATACACCCACACACACACGCCTTAAAACATATTTACCCTTAGAGTTTCTACTAGTTATAGCGCACTTTAGATCACTTTAGGTAGAGTATATTTATCGTACTTTCGGTATTTGTAAATTAGGATCAGATATTTAGTTACGGCATGAGGGAGCATTTCATTTTCGTTATTAAACTGTTGTTTTCTGCGCAGCAGTATTGTTACATTTAGGCACGACCTTTTGACTGATTTAGGACGGGGATCAGTATTGTATTTTATCGTTACATTTAGGCACGACTTCTTTTAGGCTGATTCAGACAGGGAGATCAGTATTGTTACGCTAGGGCTGTAACCCACCTAGCTCGTATATAAACCATATAAATCACACCGCTGCAAGTTACTGTATTTAGGACTGTCAGCGATAGTTAGGATTCGCTGCGCGGGGATTGTTTTCCCGTGAGTTTGGTCTGTTACGGTAACTGTACACCTGCCATACCGGTTAGAGGACAGGTATCCTTTTGTCTAGTTCGTAGGCATTAGACCCGCCCACGTACATAGAATAGACACCGGGCTCTGCTCCTCGCCAGTAGTAGTTTGTGTATTGTATCTGTTTGTTTAGATATCCTGGACTGGGATTTATTGTCAGATACTGTACGAGCCCGTTTCATTACTAGAGTCTTACAGTAAGATACATCGTTACTAGGATCTGGTAAGCGGTATACTACTGGACTTTATGGATAGAGATATTCTATAGCTTCGTATTAGTAGATTTGTAGGTTGTAGGGTAGTCCCTACCGTAGAGGACACAACAGTCTGTTTCAACTTACGAAGCCTCGTGAGTACCATCGCTTTATTATCGGGCAGTGGTAGCTTTGGTAGCTTCCATACCATTCCTATGGTATACCGCCCCTCATCGCATCTCATAGATTCCTCTACGCTCTGCTGAGCCTGTTTGTCTTCCACCGAGGTTCCGACCCCGGTTTCCTTTAGTCCCTCAAAATCTTGCCTGAGCAGTCTTTTGAGCTGTTCCTCCGCTCTCTCATCCCCTATTTCTTGCATAGTTCCTGCGAACATGCATCCCGATGTCTCCGACATCCTAAATGGTATCTTACTCTTAATTGGGCCACTCAGCGTCCACCCGAACGGCGTCAATATCGCCACCGGATCAT
This sequence comes from Nemertoderma westbladi, assembly GCA_032718475.1. NCBI lineage: Eukaryota > Metazoa > Xenacoelomorpha > Nemertodermatida > Nemertodermatidae > Nemertoderma > Nemertoderma westbladi. Next base: position 14,621 of record JAUCBJ010008165.1, read on the forward strand.
ACTGCTTGTCTTCGCCGAAGACCGTTTGCATTCTTTCGTGGGCCGTCGGGCAGTCCATTCCTACTATGATGGATACCTTCCTGACGTCCACCTCTGGGATTGAGAAGTCGATATCGTCCAGGAATTTATATTGTTCGACCTCGATGTTGGTTGGCCGCCTGGCATTGATATTTATTGACTCTATCACTTGGATGGGGTCGATGGTCGCCCCGTAGTCGCATCCCGGTGCCACCGCTGCAATCGTGCACCGTCCGGTCCTCATCTCCAGGAACTCATCTTTGCTAGAGATTGTTGTTACCGCCATTCTACTTGGCCTCGTTCTCAATCCTATCTCTTCGGCCACCCAATTTTCGATTAGCGTGAAGGCAGCTCCACTATCGACCAGCATCAATGTGGTCACTGATCGATTGCCTTCCCCAATCACTCGCACCGGTACTACCCCAAGTAGCACCGTTCCTCTCTTCTTCGCCCCTACTGTGCTCGTTGCCATCGTTTGGCCTTTGCTTTGACCGAACTTGATCGGCGTCTCCTTGCATTGTCTAGCTCTATGTGCACCCATTACACATCGCGAGCAGATCTCATTCCTCGCCGCGTATTCTACCTGATCTTCCCTGGGTAGCGCTTGCCAGTAGCTGCAGTTCATGGTTCGATGAAACGCATTTGTTTGTAGCTGGCATTTGCTCTTTGGGTCGTAGCCATCCTTGTACAGTGCATCGCGTATCGCAGCTGTATTTGTACCAAAGTCCCTACTGTTTTTATTGTTTGGGTTCGGCCTACTGGGTGTACTGGGGTTATATTTATTTGTGTTGTTATCTTTCCCCTGTCCGCTCCATGATGTGGTCTTACCCCCGGCTACCTGTGGACTTGCAGTCCCCTGCGTCGCTGCGTATGGCAATGATTGCCTGAGCTTTGGTAATGCGTTTGACGTGTTGTGTTCTGGTTTCGGTCTATGGTAGTCGGTTCTTGGTCCCTTTCCCAGGCTGTCCTCGCTATAGACTGGGTCGGTTATTAATTCGGCTTCGTAGTTCAAGAAGCTCGACATTTCTTCTAAACCCGGTTCCGCACCCTTCCTATCTCGAGTGGAGAAAGCGATCTTCCTCCATTTGTTGCGCAGCCACATCGGTAGTGCCTGCGCTATCGTGGTGATGTTGTTGGACGCGTTGAGTTCGTATGGCGCGTCTAGCGTCTTTAGCACGATTAGCGCCTTCTCGACTTTGTTAGCGAATGTCTTTATGCTAACGGGATTATCCTGTAGGCCACCCGATGTTATGCCCCTCAGGGTTTGTCTGATGATCTTGGCCGGGTGCCCATATTCCCTGTCTAATGCCCGCCATGCCATCGTGAAGCCGCCCTCTATCCCCTGGTATTGCCTCACAATGTCGTATGCTGGGCCTCCTGTATATACTTGCAGATATTTTAGGCACTCCGCCTGCGTCAAGTTCTTTGTCAGTATTTCGTTACTATACATGCGCCGAAACTGTAGGTATTCTTCCGGCCTACTCCCATCGAATTTAAACAGTTCCACGGGTGGTAACTCGATCCTAGTTTTTAACGCATCGATCAACGTGGCCATCCCCATTGCCTGCGCTTCCAATGGGTTCGATGGATGTTGTATAGTTTCTCCTGTTGGGTGTGGTCCGTCCGTCCTATTTCCTACCTTCCTTTGGCTTGGGTATATCATTGGGGGTAGCGGCCCCCTCCATATTTCTGTGTCGCATGATCTGTTTTCATCCAAGGGTCTCGTTGTTCTTGCTCCTATCGGGGTATATTGTTGATATTGTGATGGGGGAATGTCACCCTGCCCCCCCCCCCCCCCCACCGGTATGCTTGGTACTGGGGTTGATGTTAATATATTGGGGCCCATGCACCTATCCGCAATAATTCCCCCCTCCCCTGGGTATATGTTATGTCCTTGCATGCTGTAGTCATACTGCTGTGCTGGTACCGGTATAGGCCTATCGGCTCCTGGCCTACCCGACGGTATGTACTCCGCGACTTCCGGGTTTAATCCCGTCGTCCGCGCTATCCTATCGCCTACATTATTCTTGTCAACATGGCCTATGGTATGTGCAGTAAGGCCTACAGTATGTCCTACAGTCTGTATGTGTCGCTCGGGATCGAAGTTTAATCTTCTCGAGTAATCCTCCCCGCGGCTACCGTATTCTCGATCGGTAGTTATATCTCGCCGGGAAGTTTTTCTTCGACCCCCTCCATTATTCTCGTTCTCATGTCGGTACATCGCGTACCCCTCTATCGTCGCGTAGTGCGCCTCGTCAGGTTGCGCCTCGTCAGGTCGCGCCTCTCCGGGACGACGGCAATCTCCCGAAGTTCGACCCCACCGACTTTCCGTTCCCATCTTGACTATCGACGGCTCGCTATCCGTCCTCGCTCTCCTATCGCCCGCGGCGATACTTCTTCTACTTTCTTCTCTTCTTCTCTCCCCCGCTTGTGAGATCTCTCTTCCATCTCCCGGTTAAACACCACTGTTCTTCTTCCCTCTTCTGATCGGGCTCGACGCTTCGTCTGCCCTTTCGCGACGTCAACCTGCCTCTCTCTGCTCGATCGCACGCCGCTGGGGATACTCGCAATCCCCCTATTACTCTCCGTCGCCGGGTGTTGCGGTTTACCTGTCCCGGCCTGCGCATTATCCGTTGACGCCTGTGGGGCACTCTCTGCCCCCCCTTCCCCCGCTAACTCGCTGTTGTGGGACTCTTGTAGCCCCCCCCCCCCCCCCCCGCTCGCCACATTTCACTTCACTATCTCTCACTTCACCTCTACCCCCCTTTCTAGTCGATGCACTGTCTTTACTACGGCTGGGTTCGTTCACCCCCGCCTCTCTCTCTACTATTGCGTGGCTTACCAGGCCCACCTCGGGTTGGTTCAACCCCGCTACCTCCTGCCTACCAACTACGTGGCCTACCAGGCCCCCGTCGGGTTGGCTTAACCCCGCCGCTTCCTGCCTACCAACTACGTGGCCTACCAGGCCCCTGTTTGCCGGGTTGTGTATGTCCGACGCGTTCACATTAATAGCATCACTGTGGTTGTCGCCAATTTGGCCCTCTAGTTCACTAGAGTTATTTTGTGCACCAAAATTAGAAACAGAATTATTTTGTTCGTTCGAGATAGGATTATTTGAATTATTTTGCGTGGGTACATTATTTGAATTATTTTGCAAATTCGGGTTTGGATCATTATTTAAATTATTTGGATTAGTTGCATTCAAGTTTAAATTACTACTACTAGGTAAAATATTTCCTGGAATAAAGGTTTGGTTAGGATTATCTAATACGGTACTATTAATATTAACGTCGTCTACTGTATTATTATTATTACCCCCCCCCCCCCCCCCCCCCCCCCGCCCGTATGGTCACACCAGTCTCGGGTCTGTCGTGCGTTCCCTGTAAGTGGGGTACTAATAAATGTATCCACGGCCCTTGGCTCTTCGAGAGCACTTGAGCCAGCGTCACTCTCTGACAACCCCATCTGCGCCAGTTTCAGTTTGTGTTTCTTTCTGGTTTGATACTCAATAAGTTCGCTTATCTGGGCCTGTATATCATCCCGCACACGCTTTCCCGTTCTCTCTCTCCCTGTATCCTCTTGCAAATTCTGTTTCATTAACTCTGTTTCTCTCGCCTCACGCTCCTTGCGCTCACTTTGCTCTCTCACCTCACGCTCCTTGCGCTCACTTTGCTCTCTCACCTCACGCTCCTTGCGCTCACTTTGCTCTCTCGCCTCGCGCTCCCTAAAGCTTCTCGCGACCTTCTCAGCTTTCTCTCTATTTTCTCTAACTAGTTCTTTCTCCTTTTCTAATAGCGCGCTCTCTTCCTCTAACCGTCTCTCGTATTCTCTCTGACTTTGCGCTGCCAGATCGAGTTCGCACGCCAGGTTTATTTCCGCCACCCGTCTTCCTTTTGCGGAGGATGTAGCAGACTTATCGGTTATGACGGATTCCCTCCATCTTCCCGTCCTACTAACTTTCCCCCGCCTCCCGGAACTTCCCCCGACCGACGAGACCGAATCTTCGGGGTTAACCTCGGATTCGCCCTCCTGCGGTCTCCTCCAACCCACTGATTTTATTCCCCGGGCATCGACTGATAATGGCCCTATGTACACTACACTAGCCCACATACCCATACACTTCCATAGATCAGACAGTTCGCTGGCAACCCTCTCGCCCTGTCCTCGGCTAGTTCTCTCTGCCCAAAGCGCATTAAATAGTTGAAATGTTCATTCGACTCACCTACTCTCTTTCTTAACTTCACCTCATGTATCTTCGCCCCTCCTTTGGCCTCTTTAAGTATCTTCCGGGTCGCGTTGTAGGCCCGCCGAAGTCGATCGCTGACCCCGACGTCCTCCTCGCCAACATCTCCTCCGTCTCTCCGGGTCCGGCGTCGTACCGTCGGCTCCACCGTCGCCGTTCCGGTGGACCGTCCGTCGCCCTCGGCCTGTGGCTGGCCGGCGACATTGGTGCGTCGACCCCCGCTCCGCGTCGACTCGTCTTTCTCTTCTCCCGACTCATCTCTCCTTTCTCTCAACTCGCTCTCTGGTTGTAGACAGCCCCCCTCATCCTGAATTGCCGGATCGCCCGTTACCGATGGGTCCGGCGTCGCGGGTCTGTACCGTCTAGTCGCGGCCTCGCGGATCGTTAGATCGCCGTCCGGGGTCCGCGGCGGTGTCGTCTCTCCTGTTCGACTCATCTTTGTATCTGGCAGTCAGTTTGTGTAACTGTTGGTATCTAGCTTAGGGCAGCAGTTGGGTTCAATTACTAGGGCAGCAGTTGTTCTTCAATTACTGTGACGGGATCTATGAAGGATCCCGGTTTATCCGGTTTTCAATCTACGCGTCCCCGCCGTGTGTGAAAGGTAAAAGAGAGTTATTGATTGCTGTATATAGTTCTTCGGGTATAATAGTATAAGATATAATATGATGATAACATAAAGTATAAGATGTAATATTGGAAACACAGTGATGTACAGACGGTAAGACGGTAATTGAAGTTCCGGTACTACCCTAGCTAAGCTGACTTACTATAAGTGAATGAAATGATTACTGTACTGATAATATATATTGCACGGTTGGCCAAGTTACGTTACCCAGCCGGTGCCTTCCCCCCATTGGCTAATAACTCTGTTGTCGCCGTTTGCCCCCCTCTGAAGTGCTTCCCTTCGTCCCTGCAATTCTCTCTCTTTCAGTAACCCCTGACCCTTATTGTGCATATGTGTGTGTATTTTCTCCTTCCCACTTTGTTGGGGTGACACGAGGTTGATATTGGTAATCAACCTCGTGTTCCCAATATTGCTTAACGGCTCACTTTGTGGGGTAGGTTAGCGGAATTGGATAAGCTAACAAGATAGAATGCAGCATGCCGATAGTAGCTTGAATGCAGCATGCCGATAGTAGCTTGAATGCAGTATGCCGATAGTAGCTAGTATGCAGCATGCCAATAGTAGCTTGAATGCAGTATGCCGATAGTAGCTAAATGCATCATGCCGATATTAGCTTGAATCCAATATGCCGATAATAGCTAGATTGCAGCATGCCGATATTAATAGAATGCAGCATCTCGATAGTAGCTAGAATGCAGCATGCCGATAGTAGCTTGAATGCAGTATACCGATAGTAGCTAGATTGTCTGGTCAGGTCAGGTATTCTAGGTCATTGATCAAGAAAACTTGCCACCTCCATGCAGCATAAAGGAGGTGCCACCTGTAGCTGCATAGACCCTCTTACTAGGGCAAATCTGGTCCTGTAACTAGGACCCCCTTCGTTCTGGGATAAGGACGCCCTTGGTCCTGGATTAAGGACCCATATACTTGGCTGCAGGGGTATATGGCCTGACCAGGCAGATGGTGATCTACCAATGGCTGGTTAGGATTAGAGTGTTCTCATATCCACTCTGAGGGCACTTCACTGCGACCTGCACCTGGCAGCAAGGGTACAGGGCATGACCCAGCAGATGAGCTGCAACAGCCAATGGTGGGTCATGTACGCCAGAGTAGATATGGGTGATGGGCCTCATATCTGACTCCATTGCGACACCCACCCTGTGGAATGGCAAACCAGGGTGTGGTATTTGCCCCGAGAGCTGACTCGGCAAAAAAGCACCCCCCAACCCCCACTATGGATTACATTAGCAATGCGGAGGTCCGGCCACTAGAGGCCAGTGGAATTACCGGACACAATCGGCCTCACAGGCGTCAGTTAACTCCTGACCGGCTGCCTGTCTCACCCCCTACTGGAGAGAGAGCAGCCAACAATTCTTTGAGTCCCTTTCCTGATGACCTTTCTGGCCCAAACCCTGGGTCACCAGGGAGGCCAGATTGTGATGGGGAGAGGGATTCTGGAGTTGGAGGCTACTCTCATGTTCCACCCCGACCAACAAAGCCATTGGTGAATCTGAGGCAAGTCACTAGACTAGCCTCAGTAAACACCCTAACACTCGGGTCCCCAATGCGACAAGGTGAGCTGACTGCCTTGGCAGATAAGCTTTCTCTTAGCGCAGTGGGTGTTCAAGAGCACCGAATGCAGACTGGACAGACTGATGAGGTTCTGATTAAGGACATGGGGGGCGGTTGGCGACTCGCCCTCGCATCAGCAGATGATAGTGGCAATGGTGGAATTGGTCTATTGATGAATCCAACTGCACATGCAGCATTGGACAAAATAGACCAAATCTCTAACCGCATCATCCGTTGCCACTTCTCATGTTCTGGAAGACTGGCTAAGAAGTTTCCTAAGGTGGTTCTGATTGTGTGCTACTCTCCAACTAGTGTTGCCCCTGTAGAGGAGGTGGAAAATTTCTACCACAATCTACAAGCAGCAACTGATGGAGTGGATCAGCATGCATTCTTAACATTCCTGGGAGACTTTAATGCAAGTCTGCATCAATCACCTACATCGCCCTGGGTCTATAGCAATAGTGTTAACCGAAATTCTGTCCATCTTCAGGATTTTATCTCTGGAAATGGATTGTTTTCGGCTGGAACCCAGTTCAAGAAGCGAACTGGAAAGCTATGGACTCATAGTGGACCCAGTGGTCACAAGTCCCAGATAGACCATATTCTGTTTCGTAGGAAATACAGGAGCTCTATACAAGACTGTAATGCATTTACACTTCGACCCTTCTCCAGTGATCACCGCCTTATTGTGGCCAAGGTAAGACTTAGTCTGCGTGCTAGCAGAACAACGAAATCTGCCTTGCCACGGCATGACTGGTCCTCTCTGTTGCAACAGCCAAGTGTGAGATCCAGCTTCACACTACAGCTGAGCAACAGGTATGAGGCTCTTGCCTCTGAGGCGGCAGATCACTGTGAGGGCTATACTGCCTTTACAGAAGCAGTTAAGTTAGCAGCTGCAGAAACAGTTCCTATATACCCTCGAAACAGGAAAAGGGCCCCCTGGACTGACAACAAAATTCAGAAGTGCCGAAATGACCTTCATAAGGCGCAGAAAGAGTCCCGACTCAAACAGACTACAGCGGCCAAGAATGCAGTTAAAGCTGCATCTAGGTCCCTGAACAGGCAGTACTCTGTTAATCTACAGGAGCTAATAAACCAACAGGTTGATGCCATCAATGATGCTGACGAGAGCAGGCAATCATCCCAGGCATGGAAATCGATCAATCTGCTTACTGGGCGGAAAAGCCAACCAACCACCAAGGTTAAGGCTGAATCACCAGCCGATCGCCTCAATGGTTGGAAAGCCCACTTTGAAAAGCTCCTCAATAATGACAGGGTATTGCCTGATAACTTTATAGAAGTAAAAGTGTCTGAGTCTGTACTCCCAGATATTCCCATTGGCGATATCTCCTTTGCAGAAGTGAAGGCTGCTGCAAAGAGCATTAAGACCAATCGTGCCAGTGGAGTAGATGGTGTTCCCCCTGAGGTCTTTAAAATACCTGAGTGTTTAAAGCTCATCTATCCCATCATAGTAGACATGTACCGTACAACAAGAGTCCCACAAGAAATGAAAACAAATAAGTTGGTGCCAGTTCCCAAGAAGGGCAACCTAACACTCTATGGTTCTTTTCGGGGAATCTCATTGATCTCGATTGCTGCAAAACTATACAATAGAATTCTATTAAATCGCATCAGGGATCCCATTGAGAGACTGCTACGTGGAAATCAGAATGGGTTCCGTAAAGGTCGTGGGACCATGGAGCCCATTTTGGCACTTAGAAGGATAATTGAAGAGTTATCAAAAAAGAAAGACAGGCATCTGGCTGTTATCTTTGTTGACTTCTTCAAGGCCTTTGATTCAGTTTCTCGCTCACGTATGTTCAGCATACTTTCATTATATGGGATTCCTGATGAAATTATTGCAGCAATCAGATCAGTATACGATGGTTCGACAACATTTGTGTCTACTGTTGACGGTGACACAGAACCATTTGAAGTATTATGGGGCGTCCTCCAAGGAGACACACTTGCACCATTCTTGTTCATTATTGTGGTTGACTATGTTCTACGCATGTCCTTAGATCATCATAATGATGATGGGGTGATGATAACTCCACCTACTGGCTCCAGAAGTCGAGGAAATCCTGCCAAGTACCTAACTGATCTAGACTTTGCTGATGACTTAGGAGTACTCTCAGAATCATTAGAGGGAGCCCAGCGGCTCCTCAGCTCATTAGAACATGCTGCTTCTAGTGTTGGTCTTTTTATTAACTCCAGAAAGACCAAAATTCTGACAGTTAACGTTGAAAGTCCTCAGCAAGTCTCTGATCGCATGAGCATAAGCTCAAAGGATGGTATGCTTGAGCATGTGGACGACTTTTGTTACCTGGGATCATGGATCCGGAAGTCAGGTGAGGACCTTCGAATACGTAAGGGAAAGGCATGGGCAGCCTTGAATAGGCTTTCCAGGATTTGGAAGTCACCTAGAATTAATCGGAAACTTAAGGTCCGATTATTTAGAGCAGCAGTAGTTCCAGTACTCCTCTACGGGAGTCCATGCTGGGCTCTAACTGCTGAGGACACCAAATCTCTGGATGGCACATTCACAAGAATGCTACGCCGGGTACATTGTGTCAAGTACAATGCACACGTCTCCAACCAGACACTATATAACATTGGAGGTGTCTCATTGGTTCCCCCAAGCTTGACACTAGAACAAAATCGCCTCCGCTTTGCAGGACATTGCTTTCGCCGTGAGGACCAGCCAGTGCATAATCTTGTACTTTGGCAGCCTCATGGAGTGAATAAGCATGGTGGACAGCCCATGACTTTCTTGAGACGCATCTTAAAGGACACTGGCCTTAAAGATGCGGATGATCTAGCAAATGTCATGGGTGATAGGGAGTTGTGGCGGCGCAATTTTGTTGACAAGCCGGCACAGCATTCTTAAAAATGCAGCTGCAATTCAGCATGCCGATCCTAGTAGTAGCTAGATTGTAGCATGCCGATAGTAATAGAATGCAGCATACCGATAGTAGCTAGAATGCAGCATGCCGATAGTAGCTAGAATGCAGCATGCCAATAGTAGCTAGAATGCAGCATGCCGATAGTAGCTAGAATGCAGCATGCCGATAGCAGCAATGTTATACGACTTAATTTTCATGATTATTGTGTTAATATTTATTTCCCGATCTGAATGAATTTTTGGCCTGGCTGGATTACCTTTCCCCGTCGATATTTTCTCGATTAACTTTATCATTCCTGTTGGTAGAAACTCAGAAGAGGTTCTCATTGGAAAGAACATTATTGTATTGTTTGTTTGTCATCTCTCATAATAAACGTCATGGTTTAGCACATTGTTCAATATATCACAGTCAGTATAGGGATACTGGCTGAAGTAGGTTACTTTCATAAAGATGGCGGGAAATTCAATCCATGTAAAACAAATAACTTCCCAGTTTCTTCTCTGAGATGTCATTGTCTAACTACAACTGCTGCACTGTTAGACTCTGTAACTTATACAGTATACGGTGCTCCTACTTAATTATTGCAAAATAATTAGTAATACTGATTTTTCTAGTGTCATTGTTTTAAACTTTACAGATCTTAATAAATGAACTAATAAATGAATCAGCACCAACTCCATCGTCACCGTGATAGGCCAATGTACCGGTTCCAACCCCTCTGTAAAAGCTTTTGCGGACATAACAAGTCATTTTACGCAATGCGTTAAATACTCTAAAAAGGCTTAGAATTGTGCAACTACGCGTCTGTCAGGAAACAGAGTTGAAATGACGAAATCTACCAGCTGTTTCTTTGTGTGAGAAATTTCAGCCAATCGGAGCGATCTCCCCTTCCCTGTTTATAGCGGCCTACGGAAAATGGCGTAATGTGGCAGTTTTTCCTAGAATCCTACTTCATTCAGGATTCATTCGGATGTTCTGACGTTTCAGACTTTGCCCTAAACATCAGAGGCTAGAGTCATAAGAACCCAAATCTATTAACGTAACACTGCACAATCCATACTGCATACCGTACCAAAACACTGCACAAACCTACACTACTTACTGACTGATTTCACCGCACTGCCTTTTAATATACTGTTTTATATTGTTGATTAATTGCTGTTTATATAAATGGATGTTATATTTGGAGAATACTGATAAATAATCGCAAACCCCTCAACTTTCTTAATTACTGAGGTAAGCAGAAGGGTGTACCAGTAGCAATTGTGACTCAAATTATAATGGTTTTTGTGTGAAATAAGTGCTATTTCAAAATCCCTACTTATGTCAGTTGCAATCCTCCTTATATATGATCAAAATCAGTGACAGTCGGCAAATCAGTGTGAATTAGTGTGAATTAGTGTGAAGTAGTGTGAAGGTTAATAAAGCATTCCTAAAGAATGCGCCATTTGCAATACCCTATAGCCTCTAGTTGTGATTAGTGTAAGTCATAACTCTGTATGATACTTAAAGCGCCACGTCCCAAAGGAACTGTTAATATTTCCCCGAAAGTAAATATAGTTGTCGGAGATTATATAGTAGCGATCAATCGAATAGTACAAAGTAGCCTACTGCAATAACTTTCTCTAGAACCGAATCCAGTCTCCCACACTACTCTGGGTCATACGCCGCGCATAGACTGGTTTCAACTGATGTCAATTAGCAAGGGCAATACTTACGACTGTCTATTCGAAAACCATCATTCATCCTTCGATGGTTCCTCATTTCGGAGATAAACAAGTCGCGGCAGCACAACCTCAACTGGTTAATATCAACTTAAGATCTCGAGATCTTATCGCTGACGCTCCTATGTTACAACGTCCGCCGATCGAAGCTGCTCGTGTCGACGGTATACTCGTTGAACCTCCGGACAATCGAGCGGATCTTGTCCGTCGTATGGTACACGAGGTTAACATACGCGCTAGACCTTTACAGAACTCATTTTACGGGATCAAAGATCACCCCTATTATGTCCATTTAACTCAATATTATATGGTGAAACCCGAAGATCCTACACATAGTTTAAAGTTTCTGCCATTGATAAATCCCCTCGATCTTGTTGAACTCAAACAACTACAAAAACATTTAGATCAATTAGTTAAAGCAAACTCGTTTAGAAAACGACAAGAGTCCCACAAGAAATGAAAACAAATAAGTTGGTGCCAGTTCCCAAGAAGGGCAACCTAACACTCTATGGTTCTTTTCGGGGAATCTCATTGATCTCGATTGCTGCTAATCTATACAATAGAATTCTGTTAAATCGCATCATGGTTCCCATTGAGAGACTGCCCCGTGGAAATAAGAATGGGTTCCGTAAAGATCGTGGGACCATGGAGCCAATTTTGGCACTTAGAAGGATAATTGAAGAGTTATCAAAAAAGAAAGACAAGCATCTGGCTGTTATTTTTGTTGAATTCTTCAAGGCCTTTGATTCAGTCTCTCGCTCACGTATGTTCAGCATACTTTCATTATATGGGATTCCTGATGAAATTATTGCAGCAATCAGATCAGTATACGATGGTTCGACATCATTTGTGTCTACTGTTGACGGTGACACAGATCCATTTAATGTGTTATGGGGCGTCCTCCAGGGAGACACACTTGCACCATTCTTGTTCATAATTGTTGTTGACTATGTTCTACGCATGTCCTTAGATCATCATAATGATGATGGGGTGATGATGATAACTCCACCTACTGGCTCCAGAAGTCGAGGAAATCCTGCCAAGTACCTCACTGATCTAGACTTTGCTGATGACTTAGGAGTACTCTCAGAATCACTAGAGGGAGCCCAACGGCTCCTCAGCTCATTAGAACATGCTGCTTGTAGTGTTGGTCTTTTTATTAACTCCAGAAAGACCAAAATTTTGACAGTTAACTTTGAAAGTCCTCAGCAAGTCTCTGATCGGATGAGCATAAGCTCAAAAGATGGTATGCTTGAGCATGTGGATGACTTCTGTTACCTGGGATCATGGATCCGGAAGTCAGGTGAGGACCTTCGAATACGTAAGGGAAAGGCATGGGCAGCCTTGAATAGGCTTTCCAGGATTTGGAAGTCACCGAGAATTAATCGGAAACTTAAGGTCCGATTATTTAGAGCAGCAGTAGTTCCAGTACTCCTATATGGGAGTCCATGCTGGGCTCTAACTGCTGAGGACACCAAATCTCTGCATGGCACATTCATAAGAATGCTACGCAGGATTCATTGTGTCAAGTACAATGCACACATCTCCAACCAGACACTATATAACATTGGAGGTGTCTCATTGGTTCCCACATGCTTGACACTAGAACAAAATCGCCTCCGCTTTGCAGGACATTGCTTTCGACGTGAGGACCAGCCAGTGCATAATCTTGTACTTTGGCAGCCTCATGGAGTGAATAAGCATGGTGGACAGCCCATGGCTTTCTTGAGACGCATCTTAAAGGACACTGGCCTTGAAGATGCGGCGGATGATCTAGCAAATGTCATTTGTGATAGGGAGTTGTGGCGGTGCAATTTTGTCGATAAGCCGGCACAGCATTCTTAAAAATGCAGCTGCAATGCAGCATGCCAATCCTAGTAGTAGTCCCTTGAGAAAACGGCTACATCTGTCGAAGCTATGCAAGTTGACGAAGAACCAATTTGCTTAGAATCTGAAGAAATTCAACCCACAATGCCCAGGAGTAGCGATAATGATTATGTGTTGGAATGGTATCAAGGTCCACAATGTCTCATGGCATATGATTATCGGCATGCCAATTACATTTCTAGGAAACGTTGCCGATTATGTGCATCACGGGACCACTTTATCCCAGTAGACTCCAACAAACCCTGCTCCTACTTTAAAGACCAACCTATTATGGAAATTTATTGTGCTTATTGTCGACTTAACATCCAGCATATTTTCGCTGTTTGTCCTCAATTTATGACTCAATGTCACCACTGCCAATTCAAAGGACATGCTAGTTTCGATTGCCCTTTCAACCGAGACCTAGAAAGCGTGGACGAAATAGTTGCATTACGCTACATCAGATCTAGGGAAGCTAATGCGGATCTCCATTGCGAATCACGTCACCGATACTATCCAGGACATATGAAGGAGTTTATGCGTTTCACCCATACTTCTTTTCGTCAGTTGAGAAAAAATGGCGTAATGCGGCAGTTTTTCCTAGAATCCTACTTCATTCAGGATTCATTCGGAAGTTTTGACGTTTCAGACTTTGCCCTAAACACCAGAGGCTAGAGTCATAAGAACCCAAATCTATTAACGTAACACTGCACAGCACAATCCATAACACTGCATACCGTACCAAAACACTGCACATACCTACACTACTTACTGACTGATTTCACCGCACTGCCTTTTAATATACTGTTTTATATTGTTGATTAATTGCTGTTTATATAAATGGATGTTATATTTGGAGAATACTGATAAATAATCGTAAACCCCTCAACTTTCTTAATTACTGATGTAAGCAGAAGGGTGTACCAGTAGCAATTGCGACTCAAATTACTGTATAATGGTTTTTGTGTGAAATAAATGCTATTTCAAAATCCCTACTTATGTCAGTTGCAATCCTCCTTATATATGATCAAAATCAGTGACAGTCGGCAAATCAGTGTGTATTAGTGTGAATTAGTGTGGAGTAGTGTGAAGGTTAATAAAGCATTCCTACAGAATGCGCCATTTGCGATACCCTATAGCCTCTAGTTGTGATTAGTTTAAGTCATAACTCTGTATGATACTTAAAGCGCCACGTCCCAAAGGAACTGTTAATATTTCCCCGAAAGTAAATACAGTTGTCGGAGATTATATAGTAGCGATCAATCGAATAGTACAAAGTAGCCTACTGCAATAACTTTCTCTAGAATCGAATCCAGTCTCCCACACTGTGGGTCATACGCCGCGCATAGACTGGTTTCAACTGATGTCAATTAGCAAGGGCAATAGTCGATTCAGGAGACACTTAAATTAGCAGGTTAAACTGTTAAAGGTCTAAAAGCGCAAACACCCTCTGATGGGAAGAAGGATAAAACCCGAAAACTCAAGGGAGTCTCTCAGAGCAATGTTACTCAGCCCATCGTTGCAGCGAAGACCAAATCGCAATAGGTATTTTAATTAAATTTAAATTAAATATTAAATACTGTTAATGTGCTGTGTGCTTAATTAAATACTGTTTTGATCTGGTACTCTAGTTCCTTTTACAGCATGACGGATTCGGTCGGTCTTTCTGACTTTATTATGTCTGGCTGTGTCAGTCGACCACTTTTACAGCAATTTCATCATCCTTAGTTGTTAATAACGTGATTAGAAAGGCTTAATATAAAGTACCTGTATTATAAATTTGTGGCTGGCCACGAGAAAAGGGACCTTATGTTACCGGAGGTCGATTTTGAGTTATTAGGCCTATGAGATGCAAAATTTTACAGAGATTCTAACAAAAAACGGTGTCTCAATATCTATTTCCAAAAAAAAGTTATAGCGATTTATGTGAAGGTGATTCGGGTAGCTCTATTCCTACCTACCCGTATTAGTACCTTTTATTAAAGTCCTAAATTCAGACATGAAAACACTAAAACAGTGGGATATACAACACTGCAACATCTTATATTGCTTCCTGTAATTAGTCCTTTCCTAGGTATCTTGAATATCAGAACCAATTTGAATTTCCCGCATCGTTTTATACATTTCTAAATTGATAATCCAATTAAATTTGTTCAAAAATAGAGGGAAACTTTAAACGCAATTATCTCAGAATCAGGTTTTGCGACATAAGGTCCCTTTTCTCGTGGCCAGCCACATTTATATTTTTTGCAAAATATACTTGTATCTTTTAACCTGCAATGCCCGTCACCAGTTAAGTTTAAGTAGTATCTTAAACTATACTACATACTGGTACAACCAAGTAATATCATTTACATTATTATCACAACTTTACTTAACTTATCTAATGTCATGCTGTAATAGGAAATGTATGAAGTTCCAGATCTTTATATTGTCATGAATAATTAAAACTTTTTAAAATGGCTGATGTCATACACAATACTTTGAAGTATGTGACGGGATCCACCCAGGATCCCGGTTTATCCGGTTTCTAAACTACGCGTCGTCCCCGCCGTGTGTATGTGAAAAGGTGGAAGCAGTTATTGATCGTTGTATACAGTTCCAGGGTATAATAGTATAAGACAAGATAAGATATAAGTGAATAATATAAGTGTACCGGTAAAATGATATGCAATGATGACTGGACGGAGATGACGGTATTTAGAGTTCCGGTACCGCCCTAACTAACTGACTTACTATAAGTGAATGAAATGATTACTGTATTGATAATATATATTGCACGGTTGGCCGTGTTACATTACTCAACCGATGCCTTCCCCCCATTGGCTAATAACCCTGTTGTCGCCCTTTGCCTCCCCTGGAGGGTTTCCCTTTGCCCCTGTTGCTCTCTCTCTCTCTCAGGGGTGTAACCCCTGACCCTTATTGTGTGTGTGCGTGCTTTCTCCTTCCCACTTTGTTGGGGTGACACGAGGTTGATTGCTCACCCTCGTGTTCCCCAATATTGCTTAACGGTTCAACTTTATGGGGTGGCTAGCGGAATTGGATAAGCTAACACTCCCCCCCATGCTATCTTCCCGGTGAGAAGATAGCATCCACCTCTAGTGCGCTACAATTCCGCTGGATCCCGATCTAGTATCGGGTGTTGGGTGGAACTATTTTCCTTCGGAGCCGGCTTTCCAGGCCGCTCCCTATGGGTATGATAATGCTATCCCGTTTGCCTGGCGTCCCGTGTCGGGCCGATCGTGCGCTCCTCCCACACGACTTTTGTTTCCCCAACACTTTCGCCACTCCAACTCTACTCTACTCTCATCCCAACTCTTACGCACTCTCGAACCTCCACGTCCCTCAGTCTGCCTCTTACTTCTCCCCCCCCCACACTTGAATTGCGCTCGCACTCTCCCTATACTCCGCACTCTCTCCGCATTACAACTCAACCCCTATCCTGACCACTCACTCCCGACGAGTTTCACCCCCCCCCCCCCCTTTTGTGCCGTCGCACTCAAGAAGCATGATGTCGTCCAATGTCTCATCCGTGGTAGTATTATAGTTCATTGGTCCCAAGTCCCAGTAGCTAATTGAGAAAGGTTATATGACTATAGTACTTATTTCGAATATATATATATATTTCGTTACTAGATTACTGATTGGTACGTACGTACATACAAATTGCACTTATTCGGTTATTTACATTATTTGAATTTGTATTTAAGAGTTCGCACGTCTCGCGTGGTGCCTTCCAGGCATGTTACACCGAAGTCTCAGTTCGTTCCACCAGCCTTTGGGAACCACCTCAAATCTTTCCCTTTGTCGTCCTCCTCCCTGGGTCGTTTCCTGGTCGCTGCCGCTCCTCTGGTTTTGTTTGCTTTCTGGCTTCGGACTCTCGCCGCCACCTCCTTACTGATCCCGGTCGTTGACTCCTTGGGTGCCGGTGTTATTAGCTCCCGGTATCGCTTCGCGGGTGGCCCCTCCGAGTGGCCCTGTTGTCTCCCCCTGGTGGCGTCCCATAAGATCATCTTCATTGCCCGCGGCACATGCTCCGCCAAGAAATCCCTAAACTCTCCTCTGCTCTGTGGAGTCCACCTATCCAAATACCTCTGCGTATTTATCACTCCGGCATATGATGCCGCCGTCGCCACTTCCTGGTAGGTAAACGGAAGCCTCCGTTTGATAATCTCCATGTGAGCCTCCTGATTGATGTTAAAGAAGCCCCACCGGAACTCCTGGGCCTTCATACGCTGCCGAGTCATCGCCCCAACGTCGGCCCACTCCTCGAAGATCCTAAACTTCTCTTCATCGTCCATCCAGTCGCACTGGCATCCGTAATGTCCCCGAAAGTTAAATTTCGAACATCGGTTATGCAACCGTCTTCGGCCTGTCCTTCTTCCCATACGTTCCCAGGTCAAATAGGAAAATATCCCCATTTGGCGCGGCCAAATGTAGGAGTATGGTTCTGGCCGATCCCGCCAATCCTCTCCTTGAACCCTCCTCGTCTTCCACGGTCCCTTCGTCGTCTAGGATCATGTATCCTCCCCTGTTGACGGACTCTATGAACCTCTTCCAATCTTTCCTCGGTGATTCTCTCGCGTACTTCGGAATCCCGAACTTTGCCTCGTCTCCTTTCACCACGTAGTGGAAATGCTCGAAGATCGCGTTGTCCAGCGACGGTGTCCCATAGGTCCCGACCAGCCGCTGTTCATGCACCTCCCTGAAGTGGTCCTGTAGTGCTCGTGCTACGTGACCCTTTTCTAACCGCTCGTAGTATCCCATCGTCCTCTCTTCCTGATGCCTCTTGGTGAAATCCACCAGTATCTCCTTTCCTCCTAGCTCCGCCTTTCTCTTTCGCACAAGTTTGCTTGCCATCTCGAACTCTGCCCGATCGCTCACCCTTTGGGTGGTGCCTTACCAAGGCGCTATAGGATGAGTGATATGTTTAGATGGTTTATTTCAATTCGATGGCCTATCTCTCTCTGAATTTCTGAGTTATTGCCTATTCTTTACACTACTTAATTATGAAGCTACTAAATGTAACCTAAATCACAATTTTGTCCGTTGCTTTAATTATATTCCAGAATTTCCTTTTCTATTGTTACCATAATTTGCTAATTTTTCAGCCCTATTCTTATTTTATTTTTAATCTAATTTTAATTCTACTGTCCTACTACTTACTATTGTCTATGGATTATTCTATTTCATAATCCACATTCTGGCCTACTCTGTGGGCTTGTGCAGTACAACAGTATGCGTCGCGTGGCCACACGATTTATCCAGCTGTACTCACATGCCCCCCTCTCGCTACTCACTACTGACTAATATCTATACTATATATACCCTTCCACCTCTATCTCTTACTAACCGGTACTACGTACCGTCTAACTCCACTAACTATCGGTACTACATACCCTCTAACTCCACTAACTAACGGTACTACGTACCCTCTTACTACTCTAACTCCACTAACTAACGGTACTACGTACCCTCTTACTACTCTAACTCCACTAACTAACGGTACTACATACCCTCTTACTACTCTAACTCCACTAACTAACTAACGGTACTACGTACCCTCTTACTAACTCCTCTAACACTCCTAACTAACGGTACTACGTACCCTCTTACTAACCTCTAACTCCACTAACTAACTAACGGTACTACGTACCCTCTTACTAACTCCTCTAACTCCACTGACTAACTAGTGGTACTACGTACCCTCTTACTAACTCCTCTAACACTCCTAACTAACGGTACTACGTACCCTCTTACTAACCTCTAACTCCACTAACTAACTAACGGTACTACGTACCCTCTTACTAACTCCTCTAACTCCACTAACTAACTAGCAGTACTACGTACCCTCTTACTAACTCCTCTAACACTCCTAACTAACGGTACTACGTACCCTCTTACTAACCTCTAACTCCACTAACTAACTAACGGTACTACGTACCCTCTTACTAACCTCTAACTCCACTCCTAACTAACGGTACTACATACCCTCTTACTCTTACTATCTAACTTCTATCTGCCTACTTACTGCGTACCTAGTTATTATTATTATTTATATTTATTTTTATTTTATTTTATTTTATGTGTGGGAAGGGCGTCTCGCCCTCAATCCCACCCCCCTCAGTCCAAAACTTGGACGACTAAACTCCTCTCTTACTTTACATTAAGGTGCTCCCTCTAGAAGACAGCACTTCCCTACAGCCCTTCTGTAGGTTTTCCTGTCTTTCGCACCTATCTTGCCACCTATCCGCACTTCTACCGATCGGACTCTTCCGTCCTCATCGGAGTAAGTGCCTACAACTCTCGCCAACCGCCACTGGTTGTTGATGATGGTATCATCCGTGACGATCACGAGATCACCCTCTTTCAGCTCTCTGTTCGTCTTCCTCCACTTACTTCTTCTGTGAAGCGTGGGTAGGTATTCCTCAACCCATCTCCTCCAATACTCTGCGCTTATCGCCTTAGCGACTTTCCAACTCTGGCGGGAGTGTATGTCATCTGGGTCTACACCCCGCATATCGATGGTCGCTGGCCTTTCCATTAGGAAATGGCTGGGCGTCAGCACGTCTAGCGATTCAGGGTCATCATTCTCTGGGTATAGCGGTCTGCTATTAATGATACCCTCGCACTTCGCAAGTACTGTTCTTAACACGTCCTCCGTAACCATATGGGTGTTCATCAACTTCGTCATCAGACGCTTCGAACTACCCACTAGTCTCTCGACGCATCCTAGGGTATGCGGTGCATACGGCGTCCTCCTCTCCCATTTTACTTGTCGTCGCCTCATGGCTGCCCTGACTTCCTCTCCTTCCAGGATATCCAAGGCCTCTGCCATCTCGTTCTCCGCCCCCACAAAGTTGGTCCCGTTGTCGGAGTATATTACTGCGATCGTCCCACCTTTGCGGTCTCTAAACCTCTCTAAGGCATTAATGAATGCCGATGCGGTTGCATCTTGGGCGAGTTCTATCCCTACCGCCCGCGTGTTATTACATACGAAGATAATACCGTAGCGTTTCTCCGTGTGCCGCATCACCTTGATCTTTATCGGCCCGAACATGTCCACACCGCAATGTGTAAATGGCGGGTCGTGCTGTCTTACCCTACTTGCTGGTAGTGGTGCCATCTCCTGTATGGCTCGCTCCTTCTTCGCTCGTCGGCAGGTCTGGCACTGCCCCACTACCGCCTTCACCTTCTTCCTCAACTGTTTGACCCAAAAGGTCCTCCTTATCTCCGTGAGGGTTCGGTTGGTGCCCCCGTGCAATATCGATTTGTGGGAGTCCCAAATAATCTGGTGGACTATCGGCGATCCTGTGGGGATGATGATGGGCTTCGGTGGAACAACGATACTGTTGTTGTATCCCACCCTAGAGTTCATTACTAGGATCCCGTCGTCATTAAGTTGTGGCGACAGCGTGATCAGCTCGCTGTCCCGTCGGAGATGCTGTTGTTTACCGACGCGTTCCACCTCGTCGCCGTAGTTCTTCCTTTGCTCGTAGCGGATGACTGCTTTGGCCGCTCCTTCCAGATCTATTGTCATTCTAATCTTCACGTCTTTGCCAACTCCCCTGAGGAAATTCCCGAAGGCTCTCCAGTACGCCACTAATTTCTTGGTCTTGTACCAACTAGAACTGTAGCTAAGGAGTTTATCCGTCGGGTTATCGCACAGTTCTCCTGGTTTTGGTTGCACGTCCCTAATCTCCCTCACCATCTGGGAGTATATCTCTTCTCCCTCTGAATCTCCCTCTTCTCCTTCTGACACTGCTTCTCCTGAGCCCGGGTCCACCTTTCTCATCGGCGGCCAGGCCTCCCTATCGCTCAGAAACTGTGGCCCGTGTTGCCACAATACTTCCTTCTTCAAGAAAGTGTGGCGTACCACGCCCCTCGATAACAAGTCCGCTGGGTTCTCGTCCGTTGGGCAGTAGTGCCACCTTTCCAGTTCTGTGGTCGCCCTTATTTCGTCCACTCTATTCGCGACGAATATAGGGTATCTCGTCCTTTCGTTATGTAGCCAACCAAGCACTACCATGGAATCCGTCCAGTAGTGTGTCTCCACTATGTTGGGAATAGCATCCACTAGGTAGGCTGTAGCCCTAACTCCTAGTCTCGCAGCTGTCAATTCTAGTTTGGGAACTGATGCTGAATCTGGTGGCGTTGACTTCGCCTTGCTGAAGGCGAGTCTGGGCTTGTGAGCCCCCTCTCGTTGTACTAAATAGAGTGCCGCTCCGTATGCCTCCAACGACGCATCGGAGAACATGTGTAGGTCCAGATTCGTCATGTCCCCATCCGGGAAATACACTCGTGGCATGCTGTATGTTCCCATCTGCTCCAGGCTCTCTGTCCACTTATACCACTGCTTTCTAATCTCTTCCGGGACCTCTGCGTCCCACTCGTCCTTTAGCTTGTATACTCTCTTGAGTATCTGTTTCCCCGTGACTAGTAGTGGGGATGCTAGGCCTAGGGGATCGTATATCCTTGCTATGTATGACACATAACCCCTTTTTGTGTGGATATCTGCGCCCTCCTGACTCAACTGGTTCTTCAGTTCATCCGTCTCTCTGTTCCACACGATTCCCAGTGCCTTCTGTTGAGACTCTATTCTCTTGTTCGCCATGTCCTGCCCCTTGGCTGTTGTGGGATTATCCATGGTCGATCCTGGTCTCTCATCCTTTATCGCCTCGATAAATTTCTTCGAACTGGATTGGAATTTGGTTAGGTTGAAGCCGGATCCTTTAAGGATGTCGCGAACCTCGCGCCCTGTGTCCAATAGCAGTAGTAGGAGAAGAAGTGTTCTCACCATAGTCCTCCCTAGCTTGGGCTATGGGCTACTTTTCGGAGGGCTATTAAAAAATGCCAAATTCCGGTGCTAAATTGCGGTGCATGCCATATGTCACCATCGGCAGTTGCCATCAACCAATCGTAGCGTAGCCTAACCTCGCGATGCCCGCCTTACTCGACTGACTAACTAACCCTAATGTTATTCCCCTTTTCGCCACGCTACCACCACTGTATACTGTATATGGTGACGACAACGACGATTTGGCCATCTACACGCATCACGCATATACCCTCCCTCGATATTATATATTATATTATATCGATTGCCAACTCAACGATTTACCCTCCGCTAGCTAGAGCTACTCCTCGACTGCTGTCGCCAAACCAATAAACCAACCAACCAGCCAGTATGATACATGAAATTCCGCCACGCATCAACTACACGTTCTCGCATTTCCATAGTAGTTACTCATCCTAACCGATCCCTCAGCACCTGTGCCATATTGAAAGGCTACTACTAACATTATACTGTGCGTTTTTATTATAATTATTGATTATTATTACGCACAACCCTATGTTTCATATTCTTTCACATATTTCCTATCCACGCAACCAACCAACCAACCATTCATCCACATTGCAACCCATCTCTTTTCTTATTCGTCGATGATTATGCCACATCCCATCTCTTCTACGTTGATTATGCCACATCCACATCACGTATTCAGAAATTTATATATAACTGAATGTTTTTGTTAAAATTCATCACTTGTAATCTTCATGGTAATATATTGATACCATATCTAATTTTTTGTTCTCACTCTGAAATTGTGTTATTTCCTTAATAATTTCTACATTATCTTACTCATTGTATATCCGTTGGTCGGAAAACAACACCCCATAAATGATACTGATTCCAACATTGGAGTTACAAAACAATAGAGAAGATACGAGATCGCATTTCTCATTGCTATTAGTAATACGGAAATTACAACGATCTCGTATCCTCTCTATTGTTTTACCAATTTTTTTTACTGGTTTTACAACTCCAATGAGTGAGTCAGTATCATTTTATCTGGTGTCGTTTTCCGACCATCACAATTTTAGAGTGAGAACTATGGTGTCAATTTATTACAGCAATACGGTTTAAAATTTATCACTTGTAATATTTTTTGTATTTATTATTATGGCCTTAATGCAAAAAACTGGAGCAACAAATAGCTGGAAATTTACTTACAATAAATATACTTGCACCGTCGTTCACAGCAAGTATTTTATTGTGGAATCTCAGGAGGACAACGAATCAATTTGTTTTTCCCATCAAGATATCCGCTATTTGCTAGACATTCTAGAAACAACAACCAACAACCAACATCAATCCAGACCAGCAATTATACCAGGTAGGATATATGCTGCTCTTCGTTTTGCGCGAGGAAATTTGAATATTTCTATCAACCCCACATCGGGTTATGTTTACGTTCAGAAACAGGGCAAATGTAAAGTCCTCAACAAAGCTTTTACTGAAGTTCTAATTCAATACAGAGGGAAATTATTGCAATTTCTCTCACCACCGCTAGAGATTATTAGCGATCAATTCTACTTTGAATTATCAAATCCAGAGTTTATTGGATTTGTAACAGCTTTTAAAGGAACCAACTATGTTGGCTTATGGAAAATCAGCCTCAGATACGCTGATAGTGTTGGTTTTAACTATTATACGGGTTTCAATTTGTCAAATCAGGAACTAACCGTTTTGTTGCGAGAGTGGGACACTCAAATCGATGAACCAGACAAGCATCTTTTTGATAAAAATATCATTCAATTATCAGACCGTCTCAAAATGATTAAAACCAATAATAAAAAAATTATTATCACCAACACCGATAATTCTACTGAAGTAGGAGCAGGTGGAAATTCTATTGAGTTACATTACTTGAATGATAAAGCCCATATTAGTTTTCTCAAAGAGGCTATGGATGGTGTTTCTCTTAGTGAAGCCAATGTAGATGGTTTTGTCCTTTTGGATAAACCTAAAGCATTCGTAGAGATCCCATCACCTAATCCGGATGTTGAAGAGAGTTGCACTCAACCGCAACAGGTCTTTCCTGAAATATTACCTCGGAAGCCAAGATCATCGAGTAAATTTACCAACGCATCACCTGCAAAGAAACAGAAAGTTGCTGTTAACCCAGCTCCAGTAGATCCAGTTACTAATTCTCCATGGAAACCAGATTATTATCCTAACATGTAAACCTGATCATAAGTTAAACTCTTTGAGGTTTCCAATACCCATAAGCGATTGGTGATTGGTGATTGATTTAAAATTATTTCACTCGCTAGCATATAAATGTTTAGATATAGTCAATAACATTTCATTTCATTTCATTTTATTTTAATCTTTGGTGATATTTTATTATTATTATTATTATTATTATTAATTATCTAAACAAACTTCAACATGGATAAAATAACAATATGTTGTTCATTCTGTCATATGAATGTAACTAGACATAATTATTTACGCCACCTACGGTCACATTTTGAAGGTTATTCTTGTTTTAAGTGTCATGTCGTGACTTCATGCAGCGAAATTTGTAAACGACATGAATCAACTACTGGTTGTAAAGAAATGGAGTTCCGTACCTATCAATTGACTTGTTCTACCTGTAATAAAGAGTATACATATGAGAATTATTTACGACACGACTGTCACTTGAAATGTTACTACACAAGAAAGCGTAAATCTCCGCAACATAAAAAAAATATATTATCTAGAAAAAACTTAAGGGTGGCTCTTGGTACATTCGCAACAATTTTTATGCGGGAACAAGAAGCTCACGATAATCGTCTTGAAATTTATGTCCACGACCTCCCAACTTCTAGAGATTATCCCGATGTAGAAACAGCATTAATGCAAATTCGAGGTAATATTCTTCAGTTAATATTAGATAGATTGAAAGAAATGAATGTTCTTAGACTGTGGTTAGGTCTAAATGTATTAATGTACAGATCACATTTTTCAGAAGGCGAGCAATTGGAAACTTTTTATTTTAATTCTTCCGGTGGTGCTATTAATACTGTAGATTCATCACAAAGTTTTGACACATGGTTTGAGTATGTGGTGGAAAAAATATTACAAAAAATCGCCATCTTTAACACACGTGGTTCAGGGTGGCGTATTAAATCTTTATTAAGGGTTGAAATTAAATTAGCTGAATCTAAGTGTAGGTCATTACTATATAAGGGGCATGGATATATGGAATTACCTAAGGTTCTATCGAGTAAACGATGTGTTATAAATGTTCAATCGGCTGATAATGACTGTTTCAAATGGGCTATTATAACCGCAAAATTTGGTAGCAAAGTGAAAAACAACAAACAGCTTACTTCGTCGTATAAAAATTATATGAGTCATTTCATTTTTGACAACGGGAAAAATGATTATCCAACAGAGTGGCAGTTAGCGATTAAACTTTTTGAAAAACAAAATTCAAAATATATAATTAATTTACTATGTTGGAATAACGACAACAAACGCACCCCTGTATCTATATTAAGACAACCTCCGTTTAGTAAAATTACACCTGATAAACAGTTATTAAATATATTACTTGTAGTAAAAAATAACATGTACCTAAACTGAATCATTATGTTTGCATAACTAACTTGAATCAATTGCTGAATACGAGAGCTCTTCATATCGGGAATAGGAAATATTGTGAAAGGTGTTTGGCTAATTTTTTTCGAGCGGAAGTTCTTCATCGACACCGTCTCGCATGCTACCAAGGAAGAAGTCAACGAGAGAAACTACCTAATAAAAAAAGAACACACATTAGTTTTACAAATTTAGATAGAACCTTATCCCCATTGTTTGTCACCTACTTTGATATAGAATGTATCTTACAACCTTCAGTTAATAATCAAATTATACAGGAGCATATACCGTGTGCTGTGAGTTATTTAATTGTTCCCAATAATGAATTAATTGATGCTCCAAAATGTCATTTGAAAACATTCGTAAAGTCAAATAATAATAATTGTATTCAAGATTTCTTAGATTCATTATATACTGATTTAACTGAATTATGTTGTTGGTCAGAAATATACACTCATAAAACTATGTCATTTACTAATATTGATTTTGTAAATTTTGAACAAGCAAAATTTTGTTTCTATTGTAATGTTACTTTAAATAATAATGTAGGGAAAAACAGACATCATTCACATATTACAGGTAAATATATTGCGGCAGCCTGTAATAGTTGTAACCGAAGTTTATCATTGAAACGATACCTGTATGTACTTTGCGGGCACAATTCCAGTAATTATGATATACATTGTATATTACAAACCGGATTTAGAGATAAGAGTCAGGTCAGGTATTCTAGGTCATTGATCAAGAAAACTTGCCACCTCCATGCAGCATAAAGGAGGTGCCACCTGTAGCTGCATAGACCCTCTTACTAGGGCAAATCTGGTCCTGTAACTAGGACCCCCTTCGTTCTGGGATAAGGACGCCCTTGGTCCTGGATTAAGGACCCATATACTTGGCTGCAGGGGTATATGGCCTGACCAGGCAGATGGTGATCTACCAATGGCTGGTTAGGAGTAGAGTGTTCTCATGTCCACTCTTGAGGGCACTTCACTGCGATCTGCACCTGGCAGCAAGGGTACAGGGCATGACCCAGCAGATGAGCTGCAACAGCCAATGGTGGGTCATGTACGTCAGAGTAGATATGGGTGATGGGCCTCATATCTGACTCCATTGCGACACCCACTCTGTGGAATGGCAAACCAGGGTGTGGTATTTGCCCCGAGAGCTGACTCGACAAAAAAGGACCCCCCAACCCCCACTATGGATTACATTAGCAATGCGGAGGTCCGGCCACTAGAGGCCAGTGGAATTACCGGACACAACCGTCCTCACAGGCGTCAGTTAACTCCTGACCGGCTGCCTGTCTCACCCCCTACTGGAGAGAGAGCAGCCAACAATTCTTTGAGTCCCTTTCCTGATGACCTTTCTGGCCCAAACCCTGGGTCAGCAGGGAGGCCAGATTGTGATGGGGAGAGGGATTCTGGAGTTGGAGGCTACT
Organism: Nemertoderma westbladi; assembly: GCA_032718475.1. Classification (NCBI taxonomy): domain Eukaryota; kingdom Metazoa; phylum Xenacoelomorpha; order Nemertodermatida; family Nemertodermatidae; genus Nemertoderma; species Nemertoderma westbladi. Next base: position 41,446 of record JAUCBJ010008165.1, read on the forward strand.
CTCATGTTCCACCCCGACCAACAAAGCCATTGGTGAATCTGAGACAAGTCACTAGACTAGCCTCAGTAAACACCCTAACACTCGGGTCCCCAATGCGACAAGGTGAGCTGACTGCCTTGGCAGATAAGCTTTCTCTTAGCGCAGTGGGTGTTCAAGAGCACCGAATGCAGACTGGACAGACTGATGAGGTTCTGATTAAGGACATGGGGGGCGGTTGGCGACTCGCCCTTGCGTCAGCAGATGATAGTGGCAATGGTGGAATTGGTCTATTGATGAATCCAACTGCACATGCAGCATTGGACAAAATAGACCAAATCTCTAACCGCATCATCCGTTGCCACTTCTCATGTTCTGGAAGACTGGCTAAGAAGTTTCCTAAGGTGGTTCTGATTGTGTGCTACTCTCCAACTAGTGTTGCCCCTGTAGATGAGGTGGAAAATTTCTACCACAATCTACAAGCAGCAACTGATGGAGTGGATCAGCATGCATTCTTAACATTCCTGGGAGACTTTAATGCAAGTCTGCATCAATCACCTACATCGCCCTGGGTCTATAGCAATAGTGTTAACCGAAATTCTGTCCATCTTCAGGATTTTATCTCTGGAAATGGATTGTTTTCGGCTGGAACCCAGTTCGAGAAGCGAACTGGAAAGCTATGGACTCATAGTGGACCCAGTGGTCACAAGTCCCAGATAGACCATATTCTGTTTCGTAGGAAATACAGGAGCTCTATACAAGACTGTAATGCATTTACACTTCGACCCTTCTCCAGTGATCACCGCCTTATTGTGGCCAAGGTAAGACTTAGTCTGCGTGCTAGCAGAACAACGAAATCTGCCTTGCCAGGCATGACTGGTCCTCTCTGTTGCAACAGCCAAGTGTGAGATCCAGCTTCACACTACAGCTGAGCAACAGGTATGAGGCTCTTGCCTCTGAGGCGGCAGATCACTGTGAGGGCTATACTGCCTTTACAGAAGCAGTTAAGTTAGCAGCTGCAGAAACAGTTCCTGTATACCCTCAAAACAGGAAAAGGGCCCCCTGGACTGACAACAAAATTCAGAAGTGCCGAAATGACCTTCATAAGGCGCAGAAAGAGTCCCGACTCAAACAGACTACAGCGGCCAAGAATGCAGTTAAGGCTGCATCTAGGTCCCTGAACAGGCAGTACTCTGTTAATCTACAGGAGCTAATAAACCAACAGGTTGATGCCATCAATGATGCTGACGACAGCAGGCAATCATCCCAGGCATGGAAATCGATCAATCTGCTTACTGGGCGGAAAAGCCAACCAACCACCAAGGTTAAGGCTGAATCACCAGCCGATCGCCTCAATGGTTGGAAAGCCCACTTTGAAAAGCTCCTCAATAATGACAGGGTATTGCCTGATAACTTTATAGAAGTAAAAGTGTCTGAGTCTGTACTCCCAGATATTCCCATTGGCGATATCTCCTTTGCAGAAGTGAAGGCTGCTGCAAAGAGCATTAAGACCAATCGTGCCAGTGGAGTAGATGGTGTTCCCCCTGAGGTCTTTAAAATACCTGAGTGTTTAAAGCTCATCTATCCCATCATAGTAGACATGTACCGTACAACAAGAGTCCCACAAGAAATGAAAACAAATAAGTTGGTGCCAGTCCCCAAGAAGGGCAACCTAACACTCTATGGTTCTTTTCGGGGAATCTCATTGATCTCGATTGCTGCAAAACTATACAATAGAATTCTATTAAATCGCATCAGGGATCCCATTGAGAGACTGCTACGTGGAAATCAGAATGGGTTCCGTAAAGGTCGTGGGACCATGGAGCCCATTTTGGCACTTAGAAGGATAATTGAAGAGTTATCAAAAAAGAAAGACAGGCATCTGGCTGTTATCTTTGTTGACTTCTTCAAGGCCTTTGATTCAGTCTCTCGCTCACGTATGTTCAGCATACTTTCATTATATGGGATTCCTGATGAAATTATTGCAGCAATCAGATCAGTATACGATGGTTCGACAACATTTGTGTCTACTGTTGACGGTGACACAGAACCATTTTAAGTGTTATGGGGCGTACTCCAAGGAGACACGCTTGCACCATTCTTGTTCATTATTGTGGTTGACTATGTTCTACGCATGTCCTTAGATCATCATAATGATGATGGGGTGATGATAACTCCACCTACTGGCTCCAGAAGTCGAGGAAATCCTGCCAAGTACCTAACTGATCTAGACTTTGCTGATGACTTAGGAGTACTCTCAGAATCATTAGAGGGAGCCCAGCGGCTCCTCAGCTCATTAGAACATGCTGCTTCTAGTGTTGGTCTTTTTATTAACTCCAGAAAGACCAAAATTCTGACAGTTAACTTTGAAAGTCCTCAGCAAGTCTCTGATCGGATGAGCATAAGCTCAAAGGATGGTATGCTTGAGCATGTGGACGACTTCTGTTACCTGGGATCATGGATCCGGAAGTCAGGTGAGGACCTTCGAATACGTAAGGGAAAGGCATGGGCAGCCTTGAATAGGCTTTCCAGGATTTGGAAGTCACCTAGAATTAATCGGAAACTTAAGGTCCGATTATTTAGAGCAGCAGTAGTTCCAGTACTCCTCTACGGGAGTCCATGCTGGGCTCTAACGGCTGAGGACACCAAATCTCTGGATGGCACATTCACAAGAATGCTACGCCGGGTACATTGTGTCAAGTACAATGCACACATCTCCAACCAGACACTATATAACATTGGAGGTGTCTCATTGGTTCCCCCAAGCTTGACACTAGAACAAAATCGCCTCCGCTTTGCAGGACATTGCTTTCGCCGTGAGGACCAGCCAGTGCATAATCTTGTACTTTGGCAGCCTCATGGAGTGAATAAGCATGGTGGACAGCCCATGACTTTCTTGAGACGCATCTTAAAGGACACTGGCCTTAAAGATGCGGATGATCTAGCAAATGTCATGGGTGATACGGAGTTGTGGCGGTGCAATTTTGTTGACAAGCCGGCACAGCATTCTTAAAAATGCAGCTGCATTGCAGCATGCCGATCCTAGTAGTAGTAGTAGTAGTAGAGATAAGAAATACACAGATTGGGATATAAAGGTTATACCGAGAAATACAGAACGATATATTTCACTGAGTGCATTTATCCCAATTAAAAACACTTCTAAAAAAATTGAGTTACGTTTCTTAGACACATATCAATTTTTAAGCTTTTCTTTAAGTAATTTAGTTGAGTGTTCAACAAAGGATGTAGCGAGTCATGATATAAGCTCAATTTTACCTATTACACTACAAGAAATGAAATATTTTTATCCAAACTTGAATAACTCAACAATTAAACGGAAAGGAGTATTTCCATACGAGTACTTGACAGATATAAATAAATTTAATGATACTGGTTTGCCGTCTATAAATAATTTTTTTAGTAACTTAAGTCAAAAAACATGCACAATTGAAGATTACAAGTTTGCGGGAATATCATGGGTTGAATTCGACTGCATGAATCTCAAAGATTATCTTTTAGCCTATTTAAAACTCGATGTTTGTTTGCTTGCTGATATATTTGAGAATTTTAGGAATGTTTGTAAACAAAATTACGATTTAGAAGCGGTTTTTTACTGTAGTGTCGCGTCATTTACCTATGATTGCGCACTAAAATATAATAAATGTAAAATAGAATTAATAAAGGATTATCAGACATATAGAGATTTTGAAAAATCAATTAGGGGTGGTGTTTCATTTTGTCGAAAGCATTATATAGAATCAAATATACCTGGAACAAGCACATATGATTCTACTAAGGAAGAATGCCATATTTTTAATATTGATTTCAACTCTTTATATTCTGGGAATTTAAGTAAAAAACTACCCACCTCACAATTCAAAGAAGTAAGTATTAAACATTTAGAGAATGCAATTCCAGAAAAACTAATCGAGTACTTGGGAGATTTAGACATTGAGGGATCTACTGGATATTTTTTAATATGTGATTTAAATTATCCTAAAGCTATTCACGATCAAACATTACAATTACCGTTAGCCCCTGAGCATTTAAGTATAAATGAATCAATGCTTTCACCTTATATGCGGGAACAATTTAATAACTTATCGATACAAAGAGGTACCTCCCGTAAATATAGAATGCCTATACCAAAACTCATGCTGACACAATTTGATAAAGAGTTTTATCATTTACATTTGAAACTGTTAAAATTTTATATAAAACACGGATTAATTGTTACTAAACTACATAAATTATATTCTTTTCAACAAGAATTTGTATTTAAAAATTACATAGATTTTAATATTAATCAAAGGCGACTAGCAAAAAGTTACATTGAAACAGCTGTCGCGAAATTGCTTAATAATTCGTTATTTGGTAAATCAATAGAAAAGATAAGAGATCGATGTAACTTTCGTATCGCAAATAGCAATGATAAATGCGACCAATTGGTAAATCGTATTAATCATGAACAATTTATAATATACAATAATACATTATCGGGACATTTATTAGTGAAAGACTCTGTAACTCTCGATAAGCCTATATTTATTGGTAGCACTGTGTTGGACTTGGCTAAATTGGATATGTATGAGCTGTTCTATAATAAATTGCTACCTATTGAGAAAGAATTAAACTGCCGTATTGAAATTGCTGCATCAGATACAGACTCTTTAATAGGTTGTTACTATAATACATCGCAGAATAATTTTTTAAAAGCATTAATTAAAAATAATATTTTAGATACATCCAATTACCCTAAGGATCACCCTCTCTACAGCGATAAAAATAAATCGAGACTTTATTACTGTAAAGATGAACTAGCTTCACGTGAAATTAAACAAGCAGTATTTTTAAGACCAAAATTATATTCAATTTTGGAATGGAATAACAAAAATATTCGTAGAGCAAAAGGTATTACAAGAGCTGTTGTGGAAATGAATATTATACATGAAGAATATTTAAAAGCATATAACTCAAATTAAGAAATAAAAAAAAACATACACAGATTTCAATCTAAATTACATCGTATTTATACCTTAAAGCAAAATAAATTTGCACTCAGTAGTAGTATACAATACTGTGACCCGGCGCCATGGTCACCCGTAGTCCATCATTACCATCCATTTCTGGTACTGCAGCCAATCAGAAGCAACCATTTCAACCTTTTGCTGTGGTCGTTATTATTTCAACCAATCAGATGTCAGCATTTCATCCGTAACCATGGTAACTTCTCAAGTTCCCGCTTATTCCGCTAGAGGCGTTATTAGTCACCCAACGCTAGTACTGCATCCAATCACCAACCTTTATTTTACAGGTGTTCGGGTGTCTACACTTAGCATCAGGTAACTTCTATTATTTTTCAAATCGCTATTTTTCACTAGTAACTAAATTTAATTTTGCAATTTTTCAGATAACAAAATATTCAACAGGGTTCGAACCCGGGACTGATATAACTCCTCACAACTCACCAATCACTCTTCCATCCAACCTCGAGAGAAAAAGGCGATAAATATCTGAGTTATACCATAGTCATTGAATTCTTCATCTTCATCACTGGTAGCAGATGATTATAAATAGCTTCTAGTTCCTTAACATAATTACTATAGCGTAGAATACATTAATTCGAATATTAATAATAATCGATTTCTTTTATCGATGTAACTGGTCGATCAACTAAGTTGAATATAAGTTAGAATGACAGGGCTAGCATTGATCACGTTGCATCTGTTACTCGTTACTGCTATTTCACTCTCTAACTCACGCTAATGTAATAAATTTAGCTGTACACGTTGCATCTGTTACACGAAGCTACTATATTCCTCACTGTAAGTCACTCTGCTGTATTAAAGCAACCATATAAACCGAAGTTTTACATTCTAATAATCATTTATTTAGTTTTTATTTTTCAAAATAGTTTTCATTCTAATTATGGATTTATTTAAAAAAACTTCAAGCAATACTTGGAAATTTACATTTAATAAATATACCTGTAGTATTGTTTATGGCAAGTACTTTATATTACTCTCAAGCGATAGCAATGTAACAACGTGCTTCTCTTACCTGGATACACTCTACCTTCTAGACGTCTTAGAAATATTAATCAACCGACAAAAGGAATCACCAGTTTCAAGAGGTAATATTTATCCTAATATAGAATTTACAAGAGGAAAGTTAAATATTTCCACCTGTGTTATTACTGAAAACGTATATATTCAGAAGCAAGGCAAATGTCAAATTCTAAACAAATCACTCATTAATTTATTGCTTCAGAGTAAGACAGAAATAGTAGAATTGTTATCACCACCACTCGAAATAATAAATCAGTGTTCTGTTGTTAATTTAACCAACCCATCTTTTGTTGGTTTTGTAAGCAAATATAAAGGAGCGACTTATATGGGACTATGGGAGATTTCAGCTAGATATTCTGATGCTATTGGTCTTAGGTATTATAATGGGTTTAACTTAACAGCATCGGAAGTAAATTCATTGTGGTATGAATGGAATTATGAAATTAGTAACGAAGGTGTCTTTTCAGAGCTAGATACGGACGATAAAGTAGCTTTATCTGACCGACTTAAAGTAAAAATAAATGTACAAGAAAAAAAAGTAATTATTACAGACAAGGAAAGCAAATATTTACAGTTACATTACGATAAAGACATACCATATATAGAGTTTCTCTACGATATGATGTTAAAGGTTTCATCAACTGATATAGCAGACGGTTTCGTGATTCTATATCCACCAACTTGGAAGTTTAAGGTTAATAAGTCATTTCCAGAAGTAGTTTAATCCAAAGACATACATCGAAGAGACCTCGAGTAATAGAAAGCGCAGATCTACATCTCAAACATCTTCCATTCCCAACAATGATTCTATACCTACAAAGAAAATAAAAGTTACAAAAGCAAGTGAAGAGGTAGCAGATTACAATAAGGAACATATAAAAACAGTATCAGATTGATTTATTATTAACTAGAGACTTTTCTTTTTCAGTTTCACACTAACTTGTAAAGGTAACTTTTTATCACAAAGCGTGATTATTATAAAGTATTTGCATGTAAAGGTGACTTTATTGAGTAAATATTGGTGATAGTTTAATGTGAGCACGGGATTAGGTATAAAACATTCCCATGTAAATATGCGTGAGTTTACACCACCATAATAAAACATTAGCATGTAAAACCTACTTTTATCAATGAAAATTAAAAACGTATTATGTACATCTTGGTTTATACTTGATTTTATTATAAAGAATTCAGTTGTAAAAGCAACTTTATTTATGATATTAGTTTCCAATGTAACTGTTATTTATGATTGGTTGGTATAAGTAGAAACTTGAAATATATATATAAAGAGCTCAACTGATTCAATCGAGCTCATTCTGAAAATATTAAATTAATTAAAGTTTAGATATTATATTTTATTTGTGTTGAGTAGCTTATGAATTTTTTTTGATTATATATATAACAATATTCATATTAATTTTAAATTGTTTTTAGGATAATAAAGAGATGGATAAACAATTGAAATGTCCATTTTGTCCTCTTCAAATTTCTAAACGAAATTATTTAACACATGTGAAATCTCATTTTGAAGAATACAATTGTTTTAATTGTCGAGTGAAATGTTCACGTGAAGAAATATGCAAACGACATGAAACAACTACGGGATGTAAAGAAATGAAGTTTTGCGTGTATGAAAAAACTTGCCCTACTTGTAATAAAGAGTATTTATATGAGAATTATTTACGTCACGACTGTCACCAACGTTATTATCATGTTAGACCACAACGGAACCAAAACAATACTGTCGCATCTAGAAAAAGACTGAAATCTGGTCAAGGTCCATCAATTTTTAGCCTCGAACGAGCCGCACACGATAACCGTTTAGAAATCTATGTTTACAATCTTCCAAATGATGAAGATTTTCCTGATATTCATTCATCGATAGTTCATATTCTACCCCACATCAAAAACTTATTATTAGGAAAACTTAGCGAAATGAATGTACTTAGACCCTGGCTAGGTGTGAATGTACTCATGTATCGATCACATTTTTCAGAGGGTGATCAAGAAGAAGCTTTCTATTTTAGTTCTTCAGGTGGTGCAGTTAATACCGTAGATTCACATGAAAGTTTTGACACATGGTTTGAGTATGTACTAGAAAAATTAATGCAAAAAATAGCCATGTTTAACACTCGTGGCTCAGGGTGGCGCGTTAAATCTTTATTAAGGGTTGAAATTAAAGTAGCTGAATCCAAGTGTAGGTCGTTACTATATAAGGGACACGGTTATATGGAGTTACCTAAGGCTCTAGCGTGTAAACAATGTGTTATAAATATACAAACGGCTGATAATGACTGTTTTAAATGGGCAATTATAGCCGCAAAATTTAGTAGCAAAGTGAAAGATCACAAATATCGTACTTCGCAGTACGCAGATTACATGAATCATTTTATTTTTGACAATGGGAACAAAGATTATCCAACAGAATGGCCGCTTGCAATTAAACTTTTTGAAAAACAGAATTCAGCATATATAATTAATTTATTACTCTACGACAACAATCGAGTATCTATATTAAGACAGGCACCATTTAGTAAAATCACTCCAGATAAAGAGTTATTGAATATATTACTTGTAAAAAATAAGAATAAATCAAAACAATCCCATTATGTTTGCATAACTAACTTGAATTGGATGATGAATACAAGAGGTAAGCATATTGGAGGTAGGAAATATTGTG
>JAUCBJ010008166.1:0-10820 GCA_032718475.1 Nemertoderma westbladi
AATGGCGCCCATATGCTAAGGCTTCACTCGCTTCATGGCTCGCCCCATTTTTTCAATGTTGGAAAGGAATGAAGGGGACGTCGGGTGATGGTGGTAGTGGTAATGATGTTGTGGGTGAGGAAGAACTCACTTCACGGCTTGCCCCCATAAGTCTGTGTTTATTTACCTTTTTTAGTTGTTGCGTCATAACCTTACTTCGGCGCTATCACTCACACTTCGACGCTATCACTCACTTCATGGCTCGCCCCATAGGTAGAATAATCAAATCATGTTAAAGACTTTTATAATAACAAACGTCTGCAACCCACTTACTATATTGGGTTTTACCTATTGCGGTTCAAGGTCAAACGCCGACCGGTAGACACGAATTAATTAAATTACTTCCGCCTGCAAACTGGTCTTATACACAGCGGTGACATATGTTACATATGCACAATGGTAACCATGGTAACCATAGTAAGTGGGTGGGGCAACAATAGTAATCATAGTAAGTAGGCGGGGCAAGAGCCGTTCGGCAAATTCTTTAACATGGTAGACTATGGCAGACGCTGTCCCAATCACGTTGTTTAGCCTACTACTTATATTACTATACAGTAGGCATATTACCATATTACCATTTTTTACATGTAGAACCAGTTTCTCATTGTTATTTAATACAGAATAACATTTTTAATGTGAATTTGAATTTCCCGCTGTCCCTCTGCAGTGATTTTATTATTATCAATACCATTGTATGATGCATTTGTTCTTATTATATGATATTGATTATATTGAATGGGAGAATCTTTTAGGCTCATTAAGCCAAGGAATGCCTGTTCACCACCATGGGTGATCTTACATAGTAAATCCTTCTACTCTGTTTCCCAAGTTGTCTTGGTTCCCATTTATCGTGCACTGAAGGATGAAAGCCGGGGTTGGGCTAAGGCTGCAGCATTTAAAGCACTGCGCCCAAACAGTGCTGCCCCATCTAGGGATCGAATCAGGGCTCCCTAATTGGAGGCCCAGGAATGTCACCACCAGACCAAACTGCATTATTATATTACATTGTTTATATTGACATTTATATATTACAGTGTGTATTACATGATGGCCTTATGAGGGACCTACACTTAGTCTAGTATTTACTGTATTGTTACTAATTTTAATTGTAGATTCGCCTAACCTCAGTTTGTACTGGGGTGATGTGTCAGGGCACGTATGGTTTGTTCCATACGTGTCCCTGTTATTCTAGAACGTATTCGAAAGAAAGGAGGCGGGTAATATCCACTGATATGGATATACCGCAGGCTGTCAACGAGAAGGGAGTGCCTCTGCGACAGGAGCCCTTCAATTCGAACTCATTCACACTGTTGTTCGTAGAAGGAGAGTACTTGAACGTTAGTAATTAGTTTATGAATAGATATAAACAGCATTGGTATTTTAGCTTTGATATGTAATGTTTCCTAAATCAACTACTGTATGTATAGACAAATGGAATAAAGGTTCAGTATTACTTTGCGAGTTGAGTTGACTACCACATAATTTTTCGTATTTGTAAAAAGTACTTCATTTTATTATGATAAAATTTTCTAAGAATGTCCAATTAATGTTTTTATATTAAATGAGGCTGTTAGTATGACTCCTAATGCTGAATATTTTAATTACCATAATAGAACTTTTGAAAAGGTACATTTATCGAAATTAAATAAGAATATCCAACATAAGATTTCACACCAACGCCTGCACCAATAGCTACGCCCACACGCTACTGCATACATGTAAGTGTAAGGTCCCTATTACATGGTATGCAAATTCTAAGCCAAATTTACAGTTATATTAGTCGTCTGATAATTTTTTTAAGGCTACGATGAGTTGGATGCTTACTTATAGTAGTAATAGTAACAATATTAAATAGTAGAACTTCGTATAATTATATTATTAAACTTCCTTCCAATATAGTGTATTGATCAGAGGATTAGTAACGAGGAACTTCGTGCTCATGTTCGAGCGGAGGTCGCTCGCTACGGGGAGGATAGGATATCTGTAGCTGGTCCAAGTCGTCGACTTCGACGGTGGATGAAATGGGTCAACGGGTCTTTGAGCCGCCGAAGTTGCATATAACCAGTGTGTCTCCAACACAACAGTTTGGTTTCAGGCAGTGGGCAGGTATGCAAATGCAATTTAAAATGTGAATATCATTCACACTAAATTTATAATTAACTTATTTAGAGTATAGCTTGCAGTAGCCATATTATTTTTATTTATTTTATTTGTATTTTTAAAATATTGTATTTGTATAAATTTTTTAACACTATACTTCCGAGATAAGGCAAAATACCATATCTTGAAAATTGTCATTTTGAAAATCAAGATTACATATCTCCTCTCCCTCAACTCTCGTTCTGGAACTAGTCAATGAACAAACCTTTATGTATCACATTCTATTTAAATTCCCGGGCATATAGGGCATATATACATATTATTATTAACAACATATATATTGTCAAACTGGTCGGCTACAATAACTCTTCAAAACTGCAGGATATTTATATAATTAATTTCACCACACTCAAAAAATTATATTCTGAAATTAACAAGATATAAATTGTCAAATTGTTTGGCTACAAAAATAATGAAATTTGTTTGACCAGTGTTATCCATAGAATCAGAGGGCGGTTGTTCCATTTCGGGTCAGTGTGAACTGAGTTCTTATACCATCAACTCGTATATGTGCATCAATTAACCCATTAAGCTGTTTCTTATATCTTTGTGTTTTTCTAATGCCCTCCTCCTCCTCAATAATCCTTCCAGGGAAGAGACCAAGTTCCCTTTTCATTCATATTAAATATGCTGATATCTGGATCGTCAGAATTATTGCGAAACAGACCCCAATTACTACGAAGTCGTAAGAAGAGCGTAATGTCAGGTGACTTTGATTGCTCGATTCTCAGATCTTCCCAGACATGATTGATTGCTCGATTCTCAGATCTTCCCAGACATGAGTTAAGATGATTTCACCTATATGGTGCATACAACCAGACCACAGTAAAGGCCTCTCTAGTTTCTCCTGAATGCTAATGCAGGCAGCTGTCACATGACCTGTATTGGAAGCAGTTGTATCAAAGGTCATGTTCACAATGTTGCTACTACAATTCCATTCCGTCAGTAATGAGAAAATATGGTTTGAGGTAATACTTCCCAAGGATTCGTCGGTTCCTGTTTTATAGGATGGTGCACCAAGTAACTTGACCTCAGTCCTGTCACCAACCATTACTGTCAAACGCTGTTCAAAATTATGAAATGAATAGAGCTGTTTATTTGACTTACCATACCAATGGAGAGAAGCCAATTCTGGTGGAACATAAGACACTTTCGTGGCTTCTGCTATCTTCCTACTAACATTTCGCCTAGCTCGATCTGCTACAGCATATGAAGATATTTTGCTAACATCACCACCACATTCCTTGACAATGGCCTGAGTGAATTGAGCTTGCTGGGTTGGTGGTGTCATTTTTAGTCGAGCAGCTAGTCGGTTATGCGGGAAGGTGGTCTGTTGGTCGGTTCTGCCGAAAGGCGGTCAGTTGGTCGGTTCTGCTGGAAGGCGGTCATTTGGTCGGTTCTGCCGGAATACGGTGCGGTCTGTTCTACCGGAAGGCGCTCTGTTGGTCGGTTCTGCCGGAAGGGGACTGTTGGTTAATTTTATTAATTGATTAATAGATGTCTGTTATTTATTAATAAATAAATTATCTGTTATTAAAGATTTGTTAATAGAATACGTGTCATATAAATAATTTCAGATTTTTAAGTTTGAGGATGTTCTCAAATTCAGTTTCAAACTATCAGAGCTTGAGCTCGGCAGTCGGCATAGTACAAAATGTTAAGCGTTTATTTTCTCCCAGTAAACTGGTGGTTTCTATGCATATTAACCCCTGAGCGAAAACAATAACTACCGGTTTATTCATTGAGAAACCGCAATTTTATCCCAATAAACTGGTGGTTTCTATGTATATTAACCCTGATTTTTCTAGCATTAATTTAATTTAATAACTGGCAGTTGCATAGTTATCTCAATCGGCGGTTTGTACTAATATAAAAACGGCATTTACATTATTTCCAAAAACCACCGGTTTTCGAAGAAAATCGCCAGTTATTTTGCAACCATTTTAACCGACGATTTTTTTTGAAAAGTGTTTTTTTTAAGAAAACCCCCAGTTTGTTTTTTCAGTGCAGAGACTGTTCTTCTGTTCTCTACCATCCATGTAAAACAGAGGGCGGGTCTTACTATCTGATCTCATTATTAAATGGTAACGTCCAATCAACGGTCACCATTAAAGACTGAGACCTTTCTCATTGGTTGAGTAAACTATAACTTCCACGTTACAACTTTATAAAAACTTGTAACAATCGCTCATATGTTTAATTTTTCAGTGTTTTTTTTCTGGTCGATTTTAATAGTTTTAATTCAACCTATTCTCCCAGTTCAACCTATTCAGCTATTCTCAAGTTGTTCCGATCTATAGATTGCTTCTTCAAGTTACACCTCCAAATGTAAGTTAATTTAATATGTAAACTACGTACAAAATATATTTTATTTATTTATTTTAATTTTATTCCACGCCTAACGGCACATAGTAAAAACGAAGTAGCACAATATTATAATTATATATAAATACATAGCATAAAATTAATTAATTTGCTGACCCTACAGACTACAGACTACGCTATTCTAGAACAAGGACTACACACTGTATTTACCGCACGAAGCAAAGAATTGTTCGAGTCTGTAACTCGGCCCTTAAGACTGGTGCAGGCATTTATATATTATATGACAAAACATAGGTATATTTAAGGGGGGGGTTCACTAATTGACCTTCAAATGTAATTTTCTTGTGGTGGTAGTTTACATTTGTCCAGTTTGTTAGATATTATGTATAACTGTGAAGGATAGATAAAATTTTTTTTTTTTTAATTTTTTTTTCCAAATTCGAATTTTTTGCCTAATTAGCATAATTTATGCAAAAATAATTCAAAATGTAAAGGATATTTTATGGGTGGATCTCTGATGTCCAAATTTTGAGAACACATAGCCAATGGGATCCTCTACAAGTTGTATTCACAAAATTTTGATATCTTGTATCGTTCAAAAGTTATTTGGGAAAAATTAAATTTGAGCCACCAATTTGGCAATTTTAACCAAATTTGGGTAGTTTTTGTTGAATTTTGGTGTATATTTCGGCCACTAATAACTTTAAACAAAATCTGTGAATACAAACTGTGGAGAGAAGTATTATGATCACCCCTGCCAAATTTCAGCACCGTACGATTATTTTTGCCAAAGCCTTTGCATTTTGAAATTTAAAAAGTTGATTTCTTTTAAAACGCATTTGAAATATGAGAAGCAAAATTTCAGTAAAAATTGTTTTTCTCAAGACAAACTTTGTTCTAACTTTTGAACGGATGGTTGGATTTTGATCATTCAAACGGTTTTAGATTCAACATTGCAAGCAGATAAGATGAAAAGCATAAAATATTAATTTGCATTACATAAAACGTGAGGGCCTCTTCTACCATTAAAATTGTCTGTCATTGCGTCCGTTCATGTGATTCCGTCCATCTGTCCGCAATTACTTACTACCTATGATCTCTACAACTATACGTCTGAGAGAGCTGGGATGTTGGCTACCCCCACTAAACCGATGCTTGCGAAGGTTTTAGGCTATATAAAATATATTTATGAGTAGGCCTAATATATTTACAGTTTTCAAACATTTCAACTGCTGTACCTTGAGTATGAGCAACTATGCAAAAATTGCTAATATAATTTCAATGAGTTGAGTATAGGTAATACAACAACAAAACTTTCAGTTTACAACTATCAGTATACTAAAATCCTCCAGGGGAATAGTCAGCCTTGTCGGTCACAATCCGTTTCTTCGATGACGGTTTCCTTGTGGCACTCTTTCGTTGTCTCTTCATATTCTTTTCTGATACGCGTTGTTCTAGAATCCCGTCATCTTCTTCGAGATTGAGTTTTCTCAAAATGAGCTGCTCTGATGATGCCCCACGGTTGTGTTCTAACACTGTATACGCCACGTGGAACATCAGTGTGGTCAGGCCGACAAATTTGTCCTTCGTACACCGAGTCCAAAGTCGCGAATGAAGTGACTCATTCCGGTTTTGAGTGGCACCCGGTATGCACCGTGATATTAGATCATACGATGCAAGTCGTTCATATAATGGGAGGATATATACCAAGTCGCATTGCTTGATAATCGAGGGAGCCTTGTATTTGCGGTCGCCATTCTTATATTTACACCATTTATCAATGGGACACTTCCTGTGCCGTTTTGCAATTGAGGATCCATAGTCACAGTAGTGGTGTACTGCAGCAACTATCTCAGTTTGAATGGTTTTTATCAGTTTATTTTTATCTCTAGCAGATATATTCTTTATATCAACTCCCTTGATGTTAGACACTACAGTGTTACGATAATATGATGCCAGCTGGGTACATCTAACTAGTGTTAACCCACCCTTACCTCCGAGTTTATTATCTTTTCGAATCTTGGATAATCCTTTATACACTCGTTTTGAGATGTGATTTAGACACTCTCGCTTTTCTACAGTTATTGCTTCAGCCTGATACGGATTAGCTTCCAGAATACTTTTCATTACGCTACTGTCCCCATCTGATATTATTTGAGCATATATCAAATTGTTATTTTCAACAGAGCGGTTGAAGAGCTTTACAGCCAGATAAGGCTCCATCGAACCACTAGATCCACTATAAGTAATCCCGCAATCATGATCTGCCACATTGTCAGCAGAACAACCTGAGTTCTCAGAAGTATCTGAATCATCATCAACTGGAGAACCTGAGCTGTCAGAATCATCTGAGTCATCATCAATAGGAGAACCTGAGCTGTCAGAATCATCTGAGTCATCATCAATAGGAGAACCTGAGCTGTCAGAATCATCTGAGTCACTAGAATCTTCAGTATTGTCATCATCATCTGTACTGTTACGTTTTCTTGAGCTGCATACGTTGCAGTACTTTGAACATACATCAAAGTCTAGGATATGTCCAGTTTCTTCCGATATTATAAAGGAAACGCCATAGAGTGACTTATGACCACGACGCATCCACGTCCCATCAAATGAAATAGCAATTTCCCTATTTGTCTCCATCAGTGCGCAGTTACGAGCATTGGCGCGGGCAATAGCAACCGTAATGTTGGAAATAGTTTTCACATGTTTCATCCAAGGCATCTTACCAATTGGTGATGGCAAACTCATGAGCCGGGAAAAGGTTTTAGCCTGTCCTTGTGTGCCCCCAACGCATAGCCAGGCCAACACGGATCGGAGGTTTATATCTGCAGTTTTTCGCCCTTTAGTTCCTACTGGTGCCGGGCATTTGTTCCCTGTGTCTAGTGTCTTTTCCCATCCACAGAAATTGCAATGTGCTTTGTAACTAGAATAATAACCGGAGCAGATAACCGGAGAGATGGAAACATCACTTGAATCACATTTGGTATGGCTTGAAATTATCAAGTCCTTCAAACATTCCTTACTAATGAATGTGTAGCCGCTAAATTTTCCTTGAGAAGGTATAGTTTGCAACTTAGCTGCTATCCATGATGGTTGGTGTTTCTTCGCAACTTCAGATGAATGCGTGCCAAGGAATCCTGACCGCTTTCGCTTGCCATATTTTGGCATAATATTATGGTTTCTGCAGTTCTATACAGCAGCAGACAGGCTGAATCACAGATTGTTTGTAGGCCTACTGGTACCCATGCAGTTTACTATTTATCCTACTCAACTAATCAGTTTAAATTTCCCGCCAATTACATTTACCATATAAAAAAAACTGTACCATCAAGGTACTGTAACATTGTGAAAACGTTAGACACACGGAATACGGATTACGATGACTAATTTTAAATTAATAGGCGCGCTGCGATACATACATAGGTCGAAACTATTGGCTATAAACTTTGAACGGAATTAGCTATTGAAAAACGGAGTTCAGTTTCGAAATCCTTGATAAAAATTGGTTCTAACTGGAAATTAAAAAAAAATTAGTTTTTTTTTTCCCAATTAGTGAACCCCCCCCTTAAGACACCAAAAGTGAGAGACATACTGGTTGGCTCATCGCATAAAACGAGGAACCTTAAAAAGTAGCCTAGCACAGTTGTTATAAGCAACCCTCAATTTATCAAAAACACGCTGGGTGTAATTACGTCGAGCCCATAGACTACAACAATAAATTGGCGTTATATAAACACGAAAAAGTTCCACTTTAACGGCAGTAGATGCATTACTAAATTTCCTAGCTAGTGTATTACCCCTAGCGTACATTGCATGCATTTGTTTTATAATATCTACGTCATCATCCGTGGATAAACACAGTGTATGACCGAGGTAAACAAAAGAATCAACGACATCAATAACAGCACCATATAATTTAACATTGGCAGACCGTGCAACCGTGTACGACTTAGGAACAAAATAAATACATTTCGTTTTATAATATTGAATAATATAGAATGTGAATTAGCAAATACAACTGCCATATTAATTAGTTTTTGTAAACCATAGATTGAGTTGGAGATAATGCACAGATCATCAGCGTATATAATATGGTTAATTCTGGAGGTTAAAACAGGAGGGGACTGCCACCCGTTATTGTTTATTATACGTTTAGACGGAGACTCAGCAGTGATATTGCCTGATTCTAGACGCTTCTTAGGAGGGAAGTACAAGTTTATCATGGAGTTAACTGGCCAGGTGTTAGGATCCAATAGAGTGTCGCGGTCGCCTGCCTTACAGGTGATGATGAATGATGATTGACCCTTGCGTGATGTCGGTGCCTTCTCACATTCAATATCCACGCTGAGTAATATAGGAAATGCTTCCGTAATTACTAATGTCCGTCAAATTAATTAAATTTAATATACTCAAAGAAGAACCCGGACGTATTAAGTTTGTAAATTTACAATTATGTGACATGCGTCATATATATTCGAGGTGGGCCGTTCAATTCCAAAAGTTGTGCTTAGAGTTTGTTTATTTTTGTTTATATTCATGACTTATAATAACCAGTATTCATATTATCAAATAATTTTTGTGTGTTATATCCAAGATGATGAAAGTTCCAGTTTAATGTTCAGGTTCAAATTAACTTTTATTGCTTAAATTGATATTAAACAAGTCCAATATTTATTATATTAAATTATTATATAATTTTGTTTAAATTGTAAAATTGTCGTGTGTATTTTTAATACAATGAAGTTTATAAACATTGAGGGGCAGTCAAACACTGTCGCGAATTACAGGATACATTGACGGTACTGTTGTAAGTAATGAGTGATGTCTACAACATGTCTGCCATCATTACATTTACCTCTGTAATAATAACGACTTTACTTTTTCAGTAGGCCTAATAAACTTATAAATAAATACTATGATCTATAATATTACAAGTAACCTTATTAAAATATTGTAGATGGAGGTAGCTCTACCATATGTATGCGGTTCGCAGATCGCCGACAACACTGCAATGTAGGCAGTTATTCTTTCTGTTAGCTATGGGCCAGCAAGGAAGAAAGAGGCAGCTGGAGCACCAACTGCCAAAAAACAGCGCACTTCATATCACACGCTGTTGTTCGCCCTGTAAGTTAATAAAATATTTAATAATTAAATTGAATATTGAAATTGAAATTAATACCTTTTTTGAAATAATATGTTACCCACTTAATATACATTTAACAGACGTGAAACACAGGATTCGATTTTCAGGAATTATAAAAATACCATAGCATCATTTAGACTGTTAAATTACAATTTAGTTTGACCAAAATGACCATAAAGTAAAATATATCACGTTTTACTGTAGCTGAACATATATTTTATAAAGATTAAAAGATTGTATAAATACTGAAATATATTAACAATAAATAACATTTGAACCCTAATAATTATAATTATTTTTACACTACTGCACTAACATTAATATTTTTGGAAATTTATTCAGAGATTTAATTAGTGGCGAGACATTTGCCATGTTGGCTGAGCATCCCCATACTACGGCGTTATATTTTCACTCTGCTGGAGTTGGCGTCGGATCGTTCATACGGATAGTAGAACCAACAACCACTGGAAACACGATTGTTAATCTACCTGTGATTACCACGGACGCGAAGTTGGAGCCGATGAACGACCCGCCGACAATACCCCCAGTATCGAGTCTTCCATCCCTCATAAGCTCATCGAAGGAACTCAAAAGGCTTTTTTACATGCGACTAGAATCATTGCAGTTACAACGGGTGAGTTTATTGTCATGTTTATTCTTTAATGTCATAACTCAACACACAGTTACTAAAATTAAAAATAATAGTATGTTGTAAATGTATATAACAATGTTCTGAATTTGTAATATAGAATACTAAATACTAAAGCTGTACCTGCAAAATATTCTTGAGAAAAAGCAATCTACATTGAACGCAATCTATAGTTTTTCATTTTTTCAATCTGATATTATAGTGGTCATTTTGTGGTTAACCCTAAAAGGTATTTTATATATGAAGATATTATAATATATTTTCACACAATATACAGTATTTTATATTTACAGATCAACATCGTCCAAGGATGCAGAGGGGCAGTGTGCAGGGGCACCTACTACGGTAGGCCATGTCCCTGTTTTCGAATAGTGGACCCCGTTTGGGTACTTAATGCCGATGTCGTGCTTGAGGAAGTATTCGATAATGAGTCACGACGTATCCGCCCTCATTATTTCTGCAGTAATGATTTTACCTCATTATTCTTCGATAAAGCGCACC
>JAUCBJ010008167.1:0-67729 GCA_032718475.1 Nemertoderma westbladi
GAAACCGGCAATTTGCCTAGTGAGGGCCTACAAGGCCACGCAGTTGCGCAGGGAGGAATGCAGGTAAATAAACCCAGGGAGGATGGAACTGATGTGTCGACTGGATGAGAACATGGGCATGGGGCGAACTGAGAGGTGATGATTACAGTATGACTATAACATGCAGGGATACAATATATATCCAGGGGAGGGATGGGGGTGGGGATAGGTGTATGGGCCCCAATATAATAACATCAACCCCAGTATCAAATATAACATCGGTGGGGGGGGGGGGGGGGGGGGGGGGGGCAGGGTGACTTTCCCCCATTACAGTATCCACAATACGCACAGATCCAAACAGATCGTGTGGCACAGAGATATGGAGGGGACCACAACCACCGATGATATATCCCACTCAGGGAAAGTCGACGAACCCGAGAGGCGAAGCACACCCAACATTAAAGGAGCCTGCATACCTACCGTCGAGCGCGCTAGAAGTTCATACGATGGGAATGGCAACACTCATCAACGCGCTGAAAACTAGAATTGAGCTGCCACCAGTGGAGCCTTTCAAGTTTTATGGTAGCAAGCCGGAAGAATATCTACAGTTTCGGAGAATGTACAGTAATGAGATTTTGACAAAAAATCTCACACATGCGGAGTGCCTTAAATACCTACAAGTCTATACAAGTCTAAGGCCCTTATGACATCGTGAGGCAATGCCAAGGTATTGAAGGAGGATTCACGACTGTATGGAGAGCCCTATACAGTCGCTACCGCATGCGGCCACACAGGGGACTTCAAGTCCACAGAGCCACACCGTAGCAGGGGCAGAAACAAAGTTACAACACGAACAAATACAAGCACAATACCCCCAATATCCCGAATCCAAGTAACCAAAACACTAAACCGCTAGATATGAATCTAAGCGCAATACGTGAAGCGCTATATAAGGAATGCTACAATCCCGAATACAAATGTGAATTGCATAGAGATGGGACCCATAAGACCATACACTATAAGCATTGGCAGTCATTGCTTAAACAAGATCGGATAGCCTACATGGGTAAGAATGGACTATGTCATCGATGTGCAGTAGGAGGACACAGGAAGGATGAGTGCCAGGAACCACCAATAAAATATGCCGAGAGTGATGGGACTGGAGACCAAACCATGGCAACGAGCACCATGGGAGCAAGGAGGAAGAGGACAATACTACTTGGAGTAGTACCAGTGAGAATAATAGGAGAGAATGGGCTATCGGTTACGACACTAATATTGGTCGATAGTGGAGCAGCGTTCATGCTATCGGAGATTTGGGTGGCCGAGAAGATAGGATTACAAACCAGGCCAAGTAAAATGGTGGTGACCACGATCTCAAGCAAAGACAAGGTCATGAGATGATGGGGATGATGCGAGATTGCAGCGATAACACCAGGGTGCGACTATGGGGCTACCATCGAACCCATTCAGATAATAGAGTTGATCAACATTAACTCCATGTGACCTACGAAGATTGAGATCGAGCAGTACCAGTACCTGGCGGATGACATCGACTTCTTCATGCCCGAACTGGACGTCCAAAAAGTGTCTCTCATAGTCTGCATGGACTGTCCGACGGCCCATGAGAGCCTAAAGACCATTTTCGGTGATGACAGGGAGCGAGACCCGGTGGCCATTCTCACGCCATTCGGATGAATGCTCAGTGGCCCAATAAAGACAAGGATCCCGTTTAGCATGTCCGACACATCTGGATGCATGCTGTCCAGTACTGTTGAGGACATAGAGGAGAAGCCAAAGACTGGCGATGGGGAGGTCCCATATGGGAAGTGGCCCGAGCAGAAACCAAAGATGGGTGATGATGAGGTCCCATATGGGAAGCGGCCTGAGCAGAAACCAAAGACGGGCGATGAGGAGGTCCCATATGAGAAGCAGCCCGAGGAAGGATACCAGGAGACAGGGGCGGGTTTGGATCTGGAACCACATATAGTGGAAAGTGTGGAGGACGATTTCAGAGAAGTACCGTTGGTAGAGGAGACAGGACGACAAGTAACAGCAAGGGAGTGGGCAGATGAGAATGGGTTCACCGCACAGGACCTAGAGGCGATGGGATGGAACATACATGTTCCTGGCGAGTATCGGTATGAGGATGGAGAAGAATGGACAGTGAGATGTCCGGTAGAAACGCCAGTCCAATTAAGAAGCATACTGATAGTGAGGAGGTCGAACAAGAAGACAAGGTGGAAAGGGAGAGGATGTAAGAAGGTTAATCCAAAGAGAGAGGAGCCGATCATGAAGGGTAATGGAGATAAGAAAGTTAGAGGAGACGTGTTGCATACTGGGCTGGCAGAGTGCGAGGGGGCATTAAATAATAAGCCATTATGCATACCGAAAGATGACCATGGGTCATTGGGAGCTTTAACGCCGGCACACATATTGAGGGGGAGGCCAGCAGAGGTGGCATGTACCAGTGAGAATGTCATGAAGGGTAGCATTCTACCACCAAGTGATGACAAGATGAAGGGTGGCATTTTGCTGCCAGGGCATGATGAGGAGTTCCGTGAGGAGATGGAAAGATCCGATCTTAGGGTGGAGGAGAAGGGAAAGTCAAATCCCAGAGATTTGGAATTGACAAGGAGATTGGGGCGGAGAATAAGAGGAACTACAGGGGGGCAGTGGGAGAGTTGCCTACTGGAGGAATCACCCTTAGGTAGTTGAGTTGTCCGATATGGTTCGGGATACCAAAGTACCTGAGGGGACCACCAGGGAAGGAGTCGAGGAGATTTGTAGATTCCATGGAGATGGGCTGATACACAGTCCTAGACGACAAAGGGACTGTGGAGGATGATGAGGGCTCGAGAAGGGGGTTGGGAATATCGGCTAGAACCATATTGCTGCTCTTAGCAGCACCGAACGGAGATATCTTTCTATTCGTCCTAGGGACCTATGGAGAGAAGAGCGGGCCGAAATTAAAGCAGTTGCCGAATGCGGTGCAGGAGCTAGCAAGACAGAAAACTACGGTCAAGTTGGGATCTGTGATACGCAACAACGCGGATAGAATTATTGGACCGGGCACCTCCAATCTTCTGGATATGCAGGTAGTCTACATGGCTATGACGAAACCAGAGAGATTGGGATTGGTGGACAATACGGGACATAGTGGAGCCGTGGTGATGGGCCAACTGATGGGACTCATTTTGCCACAAGCCGATGGGGACTGGAACAAGTTCCGGGAGGAATACTGTGCGGAAATTGCGAACTCGCTCAAGTGAGGAGTGAGACCGGGGAAGGAGGAACTATATCACTTCCGAAAGGGAGTGATAAAGATATATCACAAGAGATATATCCTACAGGAGGATTGGATAATGATAGCTTTACTAAACCTATTCATTATGGTGACTATCGGGAGGGAGCCGACGGCGTTTCTACTATCGGGATCACCACTGAATCACAGGAGAGCCTTTAAGGTGGCCCTAGAAGTTCTTGTAGACCACCCGGGGCTGAAGGGTGAGTCGGTATATTACCACACCCGACACCTAGTGGACAGAGAGGTAGATACACCATACAAGCGATGAAGGAAACTGGAGGCGGATAGGGTTGAGGAGGGGAGACTAGATGAGGTCGCCAGGAGAGAGATAAGGGAGGCAGCAGGAAGAGAGCCGGATATAAGGGGATAGGAGTATCAGTTTGAAGTCTAGGATTTGGATGAGCTGAGGTGGGGATCAGAGACCTCAGATGAGTTTCGGCTGGGGGACGAACTGTGTTGCATCGGAGTGGCAAAGAATGCCCATGCCAGCAGGCTCTGAGGGTGACGTTGGAAGGAAGAGACCGAGGGAGGTAGAAGGGTGAAAGGCTATGGGCAGATACCAGGGCAGAAAGGGACACAGTGGATTAACTGGGCTCCTGTGTTTGGATCCGCTCCCGGCAGGGAAAGAGGAAGAGGACGAGTCTGTGGCGATGCCACTGATAGAGAGGACTGCATACTCGGCAGGGGAAGAGGAGGACAACGAGTTCAGGGCGATGCCGCCAATAGCAAGGATCGGCCACTCGGACACTGACTGGGTGGACGGGAGAGTGATGGCCA
This sequence comes from Nemertoderma westbladi, assembly GCA_032718475.1. NCBI lineage: Eukaryota > Metazoa > Xenacoelomorpha > Nemertodermatida > Nemertodermatidae > Nemertoderma > Nemertoderma westbladi. Next base: position 4,064 of record JAUCBJ010008167.1, read on the forward strand.
GCGGGGGGAGAGCCTTCTGGGACAAACCCCATAAGCGGACCTGGGAGCTGGCAATGGACTTTGCGGTGAGTACGATCCGGCTGGGCGAGCAACCGGGGACGGCACCATGAGTAGTGTTTGGAAAACGATGCCGAGGGTGGAGGAGGACATCGATATGGGTAGGGAAGACAACGTCCAGATGTTTACCTACCAGTGGCTCCACAGACCCAGGAGGCCACGTGGACCCAAGGACGACTTGGGCGGGAGACTATGATACACGGTTGCGATTACTGTGGGAGATTAACCCATCAGCAAAAGAACTGTCTATACCATTACCAGAAGGGGACGGAGTGTCTTTACTGCCGCGAGTCTACACACAAGATGGGTGCATGTCCGAGGTTGCACAACAAATGTTCGAAGTGCAAGTTTAGAGGGCACTTTGAGTGCCAGTGCGAGTGGATGGACAATGAGGAGAAATTCCACAATTTCGAGGAGTGGGCTAACGTCGGAGTCATGACACGACAAAGGATGATGGCCCAGGAGTTCCAGTGGGGTTTCTTCAACATTAATATAGAAGCCCACCAGCAGATTACCAAGAGGAGACTACCATTCATGGCTGAACATGTGCCGCGTGCGATGAAGAAGATCTTGTGGGACGCTACCAGAGGGAGACAGGAGGGACACTCAGTGGGACCACCTGGAAAGCGATACCGGGAGTTAATAACACCCGCGCCCAAAGAACCAACAATGGGGCTTGGTAAGACGGTATCAGCAAGGATGAGTAGCCTCAAGGGTAAACAGGAAGGGAGGAAGCGGCCCAGACAGGATGACGATAGGGGCAAGGAACTTAGATGGTTCCCAGAGGGTGCGGGAGGAGCAATGTAGAATTCCAAGACAGGCGATGTCAATGTGCCTGGAAGGCACCACATGGACACACCAGTACAAACTCCTAAGTGCAATTTGACTACATGCAATTAGTATGTATGTAGGTAAATAATCAATATATACATATATATATCCAATATATATCCAATATATAATCAGTATATACCTATCATAGTCGAATAAAACCTTTTCCAATTAGCTACTGGGACTGGGGACTAATTGACTGAAACAGGAGGACGGGACAATGACGTATCTCACTGACATGCTGTACACATGCGTGGGACCCGATAAGAGTGTGAGGAGAGTGACAGCGCAAACAGGTTGAGTATGGGGGAGTATGGGGAGGGGGTGTTAGGGTATGAGGAATTAAAAATGTGCGAGACTCAAGTGTGGGGAGCGAGCATAGAGAGGGATGAGTCCCAAGGGACTGGCGAGAGAGGAAGGGACAACAAAGTCCGAGAGGTCAAATTGTGTGAGGAGTGAGGGCAATCGTCTAAAAAAGAGACGCCAGATGCCTTGGTACAGCTTAGCTCGCAGATGTACCAAGGATGGGTAGTGATAACAGACCCATGAGGGCCGGACTGGAAAGCCGACCTCGAGAAGAAAATTCCACCCCACATCCAATATTAGATTGGATTCCAGCGGAATTGAAGAGCACATAAGGTTGATGCTATCTTCTCACCGGGAAAATAGCATGGGGGGGAGGAGTGTAAGCAGATTCAATTCCCTGCACTACCCACCGAAAATTGGACTAGTGGCATTTTACCAATTATAGTTGGGAAGGTGACATTACCAATAATAATGTCACCTCATAACCAAGTAAGGCGATACACATCGCCAGCCACAGGGAAAGTTGAGAGGTCAACCATCTCAGAGGGACAAAGGGGTTAGCAAGGCTAGCACATGGGGACAGTGGCAACAGAGAGTGGCGAGGTGACAATTAATCAGGTTAAGCCAATGATTGGTGGGGAAAACACATTGGAAGTGATTAGAGCGCATCTATTGGAGAGGCCACTCAGTAGAGTAGAGGTGATTAATATGTGTTAATAATATAACCGTTGCACTTATTGATTCTGATTCAGTTGGTTTCTATACAGTTGTAAGACCGGAACAGTTTTTAACCGTCGTCATTACCATGCTATTATATTTTGACTGTGCTATTATTACGTTCTTTGATTACAACTGACAGTAAGAACTCAGTTATTTCAACGGCCTTCGGCCTATTATATATATCCAGACTACAGCTTTAGCAGCCTACGGACGCGGCGACGCCTATAACACACACCAGTCGGGATCCATACTGCCAACTCCAAGATCCCGTCACAGTTTTGGTTTGAAAATCCCGCTTCTGTAACCTGCTCCTTTCCCTGATTTGGTAAAGTGACCGTTTATTGTTTGATGTCAAGAAATCAACAAATTTTGAATGTTTTGGCAAAGGCATGTTGAAGTAAACTGTCTGACAGTCCGGAAATCAGCAGTCTGACAGTTTGAAGAAATACATACATAAAAAGTCATTAAAGGGACAATAAAGTCATTATGCACAATTCGTAAAAAAGGCGGACAAAAAAAGTCAAATAAACAGACATAAAAAATCACTGCCTTTTACTTTGTAGACTATCTCTGGTATATTGAATCAGTAGAGTGGTCTTTATGCATTGACAAATAGACTATATATATATATATAAAATAATATGAAAATGAATATATATATATATATAAAGTTTACTATAAAATTCTAAGGAAACCAAGGTTAAATTGAAACAAAACATTGAAAGAACCAATTTAACTGCAGTAAAAATTTTAATTCATTATACATTAATTAAAATCACTGTATTTATCTTATGGCTGCATATGTTTTACTTATACTAGAACACCAACAAGCTGGTGTTAAACAAACCACCCCTTCCATCTGAATTTAGAATTTACCATACTAAACGAGATGGTCCATAGAAAAAAAAGTAAGAGGGAAACACCGCTTTTTTTCGCTCATTTTCAGTTTAACGAAATTCAACTATTCTGTCTGACTGATTTGAGTACACAAGTTTGAAAGTTTTTGATGCGCAATTGTAATCTAGCTAAAGGTAGATTAGGCTTCAAAATGTGTAAGATATTATACTGTATGTATAAGTTAATTTACTTTTAAGTGTATGGATGATTAAAAAAAATAAAATATAGAGGGTCTTTAGCTGGTTATATTCATTAATTAAAGATAACAATAGTAAACGTTTTCGACCAACCTTTCTGCATCAGACTAATGTACTGGCAACTACAGTAACATTTCTAACATGCGCTTTAAGTAGACACCTTATAATCCTATGTAACCTACCTAATCCAATTATACCATTCAGTATGTAGACACATGGCCACTACTCCTGGGATTTCCCTATAATAATAATAATAATAATAATGATGCATTTGTATAGCGCCGAATTTACAACAATAGAAGTATGCTAAGGCGCTTACGTCACAAGCAATATAACATTAAAACTAGCAGCGCAAGTAGTACAGAAATTAAAAAATTATAGTCGTCACTAACGATAAAACGTGCAGTTCTAAATGACTAAAACTTATTACAATCGTTAAAAAGTGGAACAAACAGTACAAATTGATATATATACTCGCCGTAAATGAAACGTACAGTAAAAAATATGTAGTAAAAAAATCAATTAGCATAGTTAAAAAGTGTAGTTGACGGACGTACTGAAACAATAAAAACGAGCGATGGGGTAATAAAATGAACACAAACACTAAAAAACGCATGAAGAACAAATTAAAAGAAGCTTACAGTTTTTGGAGAGTTGATTGAATATCTAGAGTTGGAATAAAATAATTAGAGAGTTCATGTTTTGGAGTTTATTTATATGCAATTTCAAAAAGATGTGCTCTATCAGCTTTTCCCAACCTTATAACCCAACCTGCAACCCTATATTTGTACTTTAGATTGACCGCTTACAACTAACTCGTGTATTTTCCCTATCACAATTACCTTACGTTATACAGTACATACATGCACGTTAACCTTTCTGGGATTCACCTATCAGGGATCACCTTTAAAACTTATATATATATATATAGACCCCCACCTTTTCCTGTTAGTTGCCAGTACATAGTCTGATGCACGAAAACGTTTACTATTGTATCTTTATCTAATATAATATAACCAGCTAAAGACCCTCAATACTTTATATTTTTTCTATCATCTATACAATATGTTACCGCTGGTGAATGCCTACCACTTCATTCGTTCGTATACTTTTAAATTCGAGGGTTGGTCGAAATTATGGGACATTAGACAATAAGAAATCAAGAAATGGAATGAACGTGTTGTTTAATAATTTCAATACTTTCCCATAATTTCCGTGAAACTTCGCCATTTGAAGAAATTTGAAGAACTCATATTGTCGAGTGTTAAGTCGATCGATAACTACTTTATCATATTGTTTGTAGAATAGTGTATTCCCTGTACTACCAACACTATGCGGAATATATTACTTTACCGCCTACTGTGTATTGTATGTACAGTACACTGCTGGAGTTATATCACAACCCATAATGCTCTGTATAATAACCAATACTTACTACCTATAATAATATCACCAGCTGATACCCAAAAGTTAGTGTTTCATTATTTATTGTTTGTTATTATGTTGTACTGTATATTAAAAAGACGCTTAAAAATAAATTATTACTACAAAATAAAAAATATAATTATAATAATAAAATAATAAAATATAAATGATGATAGTTAATGATAGATTAGTTAGATTAAACTAACTAAAATAGAAATAATAGAAATAATAATGGTATAATTTTATTTATAATCAAATTATTATTATTATGTATAGATATATTCCACCACCAGCTGATGTTACTTAGGTTACAAAACATAAACAGGGTACAAACATAAAAAAGATAATAAAATAAAATATAAATAATAAAAAACGTAATTAATTTATCTTAATCACATACCATATTTAACAAATTCGAGGTTACAATTTACAGAACACCTAAGGCAGTCCGGCTCCAAGCGGCACTTAGCACAAGAGGCACTTTAGATTTGCGAGTAGCCACTTATAGTTCAGTCCAGTCACATTTTATGCAGCCCGCTTGCAGCTAATTCGAAATAATTCCTGACAGTCAGTCTGTCAATGTAAATGTTATCAGCTACATTCAACGGCAGTGAAGCACACACACCCCGACTTTTGGAAAACGGCAAAAGTATAATTATAACAGTTCGCTTATGGCTTGCAGTTTTGACTCGCCCCATAGCCATGTCTGTCTTTCTGTCTTGGAGCTCCAACAGCAAAGGTCCCATAACCTTTGCGGAATCGATTGTGATTTCCAAGTACAGTAAAAGTCTCTCAATGCGATCCCTGGTGCCATTTAATATAATTATAATTAACCTGTCTTTAGCCTAGGTACTAGGTAGTTTTTGTCTAAAGCTGAGGCCGGCAAAAACACGATGGATGTATGTATATTATGGTGTATGGATATGTGTATGTATGTATGATAACAACCAAATGGTTTCAAACTATTTGCATGTATTGGAAAATTGTATTAGCATAAATAATTATCAAGATTAAGGAACAGGAAATTAAATAACCACAACTACTCTTTCACAGCTGAATAACATTTCACTACTTATTGTCAATTGGAGTTACGTACATTAATTATATAGTTAATTATTATTCTATCTGTATTCAATCAGTTAGTGTAATGTCAAGCAGTACATCATTTATATACCGTATGTATCTATAGGGCCTATTGTCATCTTTATAATACTGTCATCAACTCAGGTTAAGGTCAATTGTAAAAGAAAAGGGCTTAGTATATCTGGGCTGGGACGTTTACAACAGCTGTCGATTAAACTAACAAAACTAGAAAACTTAACCAGGGTCCCAGCCGGGTACCAACGGCTGTTGGGTAGTATTAGAAGAGACAGTAACAATACCTGCAATATCCTACTGTAAAGTTTGTGAATCAAATCATAAATCCGGCCTTCTCACCAAAACAGTAAACTCTAAGTAAGCGAATATATTGCAGTATCTATCTCTTATAACCGGTGAGGCAGAAAACAGTCTACGAGCAGACAAACTTCGATAAAACAAAATCCCGCGCAGCGAATCCTAAAATCAGGCTGACTCACTGACGGACTAAGGGGCTCGTATACTTTGCCGCGGTGTGATTTATATGGTTGGGCTAAAGAGACGCTAGCTAGGTACAGAGGCAGACATTTGGAGATGTCTAACTAGCGGGCAAAGCGCAGTACGGACAAAAGTTAATTTTATATATTTTGAGGTGTAAATAATATCTAACGCGCGTGTGTGATTCTGAACAGTCAAAGCAGTTTTGCTCCTTCATATATATAATTACTGGGTACGGTGTACATTTTACGAATATTCTAATTTTGTAACTTGTAGGTCCAATACTCACGAATGATAAGGTTCCTTCCCCTCTTGCGTATTTCCAGGACTCAAATTCAGGCATAAGGTTAATGCTACGCCCAGAATTCGGCAATTTTAATTTACCAGGCCCCTAATACTAAGAAGAAATGTGTTAGTTTACTACAGTAGGCGTACGGTTACAAATAGCTATCCTGGCTCTTATCTAGAATTTTAGTCACCTAGGTAGGCTGGGTAACTTCCTATCAGGACGTTGGCGGGGACACGGCAGATGTTAGTATATCCCTAATAGCCTCAATTTATTTGCGCCTAGTCGTAAACTGCCCTACCGCCTGAACGGTACAATCCTAATTTAGGTGAAACACAGCAACCCTCCTAGCCTACAAGTTCTAATGCAATGGACACCGTTGTACTACAAATAGTCGCAGACGCACCTGTACTTAGCAAGAGTTAGGCGTACAGTTTGCTGCACCCTACCAATGTGTATGCTTTGTACCGGTGTGCCTACGTCCTATCTGCGTACTAGTATCTGCCTGCTCTTTCCCTCCCCCCGTAGGAATATGAAGGTCTACTGCGGTTTTTTCCTGAATTAAAACAGTACAGTCCCTAAGATGTAATTTTAGGCGTACAGCGTGTCACTACTTCTACCTTTGATCTTTGGTCTTACGCTTAGGTAGCAAGGCGTCGAACGCTGTCTAACCTTTCAGGCGATGGGCGAATAACTGAGATGGTATTGCGGGTTGTCTCCTGTCTACATTCCCTTGATGTTCCCGTTCATTGCTGCGGCCCGATCTATAGCCGGCCATCCTGTTCCTAAGTGTGTTCACCGTAGTGAATCATGGTGAAAAGAAAAGCAGGTAGCGGTATTTCTGAATTTATTGCAGATAATAATACAAAATGTAATCTGAAAACTAATGACAGAATAAACAAATATCAGATAACTCAGAATAATTGTGAGAGATAGATATACTGAAGATTGAGAAGTGAACTAATGAACGAAATCGCACCTTTTATACCAAATTTGTGCCGCAATCAATCGAGAAAATTCTCGATTGTTCTATAGGTTCTAACAGGTTTTTAAAGATAGCTATTGGTCCAGCTAATATATAACTTGCACGACATTGGTTACAATCTAATAACTGCAGTCTCATTGGTTAATCTAGGTACAGACAAATGCAATTTAATTTGTAGCGGTCAATTTAAATGAGTTGAAATTCTGTACAAAAAATAAATCGCACTTACTAGGATTCGAACTCAATACCTACTACACATATAATTTCCAACGCTCTACCGACTGAGCTACTGAACCACTTGACTAAAGATCGTACAATAGATATAACAAATACAAATGAGGACTCAAAGCAATCTTTTAGCAAAGTTAATTCGAATAAAAATAAAATTTTGAAAATCCACGGCATTTAGGGAATATAATTCTATACCGCTCCATGAAAACAGGATATTATCGTGCATAAAATATACAGTTTTCACCAATAATCAATCAAACTATAGAATACTTAGGGCGTACTTACATATTTACAATTAAATTTCACAATACTTCCTTTCTACATAATGATTCGATACAAAATAATTACAAATTCAAACTTTACGTATTTAAGGCTTTACTAAGTAAGTACAATATAAATCTAAATTAAATTCACCAATATAAATCTATTGCATCTCAATATTGCATAAATTCAAACAATTACAAATACAAATAAATGAAAATCATAAGAAAGGCTCGCGAGTCTTCCATCTACTATTGCATCTCAAATATTGCATAAATTCAAATAATTACAAATACTTTCGTGCCTAAATGTAGATTGCATAAGTTCGGAATAATTACAAATATGAGTCTTTCTAAGCACAAAACTTTCTAACTATAAACTTTCTAAATACAAAATATAACACTGTACAAATGAAACTATAAGAAAGGCCCACGAGTCTTCCATCTACTCTTACTTTCTATTTCACTGTAAATACAAATACTGCTTATAAGATATAAATTGCATAATATTCGGAACAATATAAATTGCATAAGTTCGGAATAATCACAAATATAAAATATAAATTCTTACAAAATATAAATCTTACTAAATATAAATCTTACTAAATATAGATATAAACTGCATAAGTTTAGAATAATATAAACTCCTTTGCATCTCAAATATGAAACATAAATCTTTCAAATATGAGTTCCTTCTAAATATAAACTTTCTAAATTTCAAAAATTCGGAACAATACAAATTGCATAAGTTCAGATAAATATAAAAAATATAACTCAAATAAATCACAAATTCACAAGAAAGGCTCACGAGTCTTCCGTCCACCCTTGCCCTTCCTTTTATCGCTTAGTTGATCGAGCCCTGCCGCGTCCTCGAAAACTGCGCACAGGTGACTTTGCTCGCGATATGGGACTCGTGGGGCGAGTCACTGGTTTCGTTTGGACGTTGAGAGACGGTGCGACTATTTCCTCGCAAATTCGTCTATTTGGCATCCCAAAACCTCGACCGATTCCTCGTGACCGATCAGTTGTCACTACAGTTGGTAGAACGTCTGGGAACTCGCGAGAAGCGGACGACGCAGACCCAAGAGCAGCTTGCGCCCCCTTTTGATCAGCTGGTGTGTGTCCCGATCCTCCTGTTGGTTCTCTAGGAAGCGATACCGTATCCCGAGTAATTCGAATAGTCGGCTCAACTCCCTTGCGTTCTTCTATATTAATAGACTTCTTTAACTGTTGGCCCACTTTCTGGACCCGTATGATCCTACCCTGTCCGTCCTCCCGAGGGTGACGTGCAGACGGCGCAACCGGAGTGGCTGGTATATTTTTCGCCTCTAGGACCTCCTCTTCCTCGAATACGCTCGCTCGTATACGTTTGTGGTAAAACGCGGCTCGGTACGCCCATGCGACGGTTAACCAAGCTCCTTTATTCCGCTTTTCAGTTCGGAAACGATCGAATTCACCATACGTGATGCGATTAACGACTTTCTGAAAATTCCACGTGTTTTTGTTATCCGGGTGAATCTGTAATAGATACTCGCGCACTACTCGGAATCCACTGTCGTGGGGCAAAATATCGACTACCTCGATAAGTTCGTCATATTGGGGCATAGCGGAGATGTATCCTTCCGACATCATCGTTTGGGGATTTACCGCCCAAAATCCAAGATGCGCCCTCATCGGAAATCGTCTTCTTTGTGCCGATACATGTTCGTCGGCTAAATCTTCCCACTCATCGAATAATTTTCTCACGAGTTTTACAGATTCGTGTTCATAGGGTATGTCTCTCAGTTGGCATTCAGATGCTCGATGCCCTTTTATATTGCAATAAGTACATTGAGCCATAAATCTCCAGCAAGTATAAAAGGTATGAGACCCTTGATCTCCACACCATCCACAGATTAGCTGAGTCGTAGTAATGTGCTTTCCACTACACTTTGTCATATGATGTCCAGCGACGCCACATTTACCACACATCGTATTGGCAGGGTACCACACTCGTTCATATATAAGATCTCCAATCGGTCGAGCGCTTCCGCCCACACTATAATCGTAATCATCTGGATCTATGGGTTGGTAGGTTTCTGAGGGTTGTATACAAACTATAGCATCTGTTGCTTCAAGTTGTCGAATCTCCGTCTGAGATTTCTTCGGGAGGTTCCTTTCTATCTCAAGAAGTTCCTCTAAAGGATCGTCAGTGATCGTAGTAGTTACTTCGAAATCATCACCAAGGTGACCGATAGGAGCGCGCGTCTGCCGTGATTCATCCGTAATCTCCACGATACGTTCTCCTTCATAGGGTAACAATGTAAACATAGATGGTCTTTCGATAAGAGATCCCGCACAGCGAAGATATACGTCTCGAAATATACTAAATCCTGCTCGAGTAAAGGCATTACGCTGAGCGTCGGAGTTGTAGAAGGGTTCAAGGAATCGTCTAAACACGTCGGTATGAATTCTCCCTTCCATGTAGAACGTATGATCTTCTCCGAGACAAAGTGGATGTCTTTTGAGAGTCCGAGACACAATGTCGGCGATTAGGCAAACATTCACTGACGACTCTTGCTAAATAATATTGTAGGACCGCTCTTGGAGGTGACGTAATAGCCCAATACACGCATCCTCTCCATTTAAGCTGTGATTCAAACTCACTCATATCTGGAGTATCACCTTCTCCATAAGTCTCAATATACTTGGTTCTCTTACTTTCCTTATAATCCCAATTGAATAACAGGTAGGAAATGTATCCAGTTCCAGTCTTCTGAGTATTATACTCACGAAAATATCCCTGTTCTATAGACCACAAAATAAGAGGTCGAGTGTCGACGTAAGGTGTCGGTAGTCGGTCATCGCTGTCCGTCATGCCGGCGAAGTCGCTAATTAAGTCCTCCCTTACTCCTGATCCAATCTTTACAACAGTTTTATCTAAAATCATGTTTCTTACCATCTTCGGTATCATTCTAGCGTCGATATTACAAGCTTGGTCCATCTTCTTTACTATGTGTCGCTTTGTATTTGCTGGAGGTATCGGCATTCGTTTGTCGCTCCTCTGTCTACTGAAAACGTGCAGGACTCCGTCCGCCGCTCTAATTTGTATAGTCTTAGAAGTCAAACTCTGTTGATGACTGCCGCCCTCGTTATCGTAAAACATGTAACCATTTTCCTGAAACGATCTAAACGTTCTATTCCATTCATCCAACAATTCTTCCGAAGGTTGCCAAATCTTCTCTATGTCCTTATCATCTTCGAAACGAATAACCTTACCTCGCCAATCCGCGGCAATATCTGTATCCGACTCGAAGGTTCCGGTTCCAATCCATAAACGAATCGTCTTGGTTAAATATCCTTTCAAATTACTCGGAGCTATATCGGCACCAGCTCTATCCAGTTCCTTAAAGTCTTGAATATGAGGTGGAACGTTGTACACGACCTTTTGAGTAATATGTCTACGTAAATCATATATCTTACTCATATCGCTGAAAACAACTGCAGGAAGAAACTCCAAGTTTGAAATGATTTCTGGATGATCCACGATGGGTATTTCGTACGTCGTATCCTGTCGGACTGGTATACTAATAGGAAAATTGAGTGTCGTACTCAATGGTTTCGTAGTTGAAGTACTATATGGTTGCATTTCTCTTGTCCTCTCCGGGGATGCAATCTGTAGTCTCTGAATAACGTTTTGAGCAAAGTTTATGCTCTCGAAAACTTCCGGTGTCATCTCCTTAGCTGGGGTTTGATCGTGTGACGTCCAATGGTAAGGTAGGCTCGCGAGTCTTCCGCCCCATTCTTCCATCTCACATTTCTCGAAAGCCTTGTAGGCTCTGTATAGGCTAAGAGCTTCTTTCTTTTTGCGGGTTGACTGATTCGCCTCGTCCAGCGTAAGTTCAAATACATCGGGTTCAACAACCTTAGGTGGGTAAACGACAGTTTCTCCCGCCTTTGGTCCGGTCATAGCAAATGAATGATATGGATTCGATAAAGGATACCCTCCTTCCTGGTAGCGTAGTTGTTGATGGTTCGAACACCTCGCCAGTATCGGTTCGGGATTTTCCTTATTCAAACGCATCGGAATCGCATTTCGTTGTTCGCGCATACAAGAACCGCATTGATAATAAAGTTTATAAACTGAAAATGCTTCCTTGGTTTCTCTATCGTCCCCTCGAGTTCGTCTGTAAAGGTGCATTCCATCGAATTCATCGCGTACCGCGGGCATAGGTTCGTGCGCCTTTAGGTATTGCATGGTATGATACAAACGACTAATTTCAGTATCGGGGTCTTCGCTAATGTCTCCCGTATCACACAAAGCGTCGTACGGGTAAAGTTCATTGAAGGTTCTGCGCAAACTTTCGATTCTTTCATTTAATGCGTTTTGTCTTCTCTTTAATACATTCGAGTCATATTTAGTTCTCGCGAGTTTCGCTGTACTTTCTGATAATTCTTTTATACCAAATATAGTGTAGTCCTTGGCTCCAAATCTTTCGAATGGCGCTGCTGCCTCCTCTTGGATATCATATCCCCATCTCGGCTCTCCTTGTATCCCTTTCTCCATAATTAGAGGTGTAGTTACATAATCATTACTACTAGAGGGAATACAACAGAGTTTGTAGTTAGTTGTGAGGAGACGTGAGAGTTTCGTCTGCCCTTTGGGCTCGACAACGCTCTAACCTCCTACCCATAGCCTAAGATCTAGGGTTTCTTTAATGACACGCTGCTTCTTATCTAAAATTTTTGCCGAAATAAAAACGAATTTGGGCTAAACTGGCTGTGAGTCTAAAATACTCACTTTTTGATCCCAAACTATTATCAGAAAATAAGCAGTCAAGAATTAGTAATAAATATAGGGGAGTCTATTTTGACGTAACTTATTGAAACAAGACCGTGTAAAATTTAATTTTAATTTTAATTAAAATTTAATTAAAATTTTAAGAAAGGCTCGCAAGTCTTCCTCTCTTGTTTCTCTAATTTTAAGTTCCACCCGACTGTACCCTGAAATCTATTCACTGGAGAAAATTTTAAAAATTTTTCAAATCCAAATGGATTGTCTAAAATTTCGAAATGTCTCAATATTGTGAGTTCCAAGTAGAATTCCATTTCTTATACCTACAAATCCCGCTCCTATGTGACACATAAGGGTACTACCCTCAATGTTCACATATAAAGACAATGGAATTCTACCGCTGTCCTTACTACAGTGTACAGGTACGTGGAAATCTATTTGTAAACTCCTAATTATTTACTAATATTAGGTGGAGATTTGTAATCTCCAGACTCGTTACGAGTCTCTTCAAGAAGTACGAGACGTTGTGTCGGTCTGTCAACTGTACGACCGTCAATTGTCCGTACCGTAACAGTTCTTGTCACTCCATCCATAGATGGATGTGTGGCTAAAATTACACCTGTTATCCAGAAGCGTCTTTTTAGATTCACTTCTGCTAACAGCACGTGATCTCCCGGCTTTAATGCGCGGGTGTTATTGTACCAGTTTGTTCTGGCAGAAATAGAGTGCAAATAATGGTTTTGCCATATTTCCCAGAATTTGTTAGCTAGTAGTTGCGTGATTTTCCACGCTTTTCTACCGTAGCTATCGCCTTCTATTGGAATAGAAATAGGCGTCAAAGTTGTCGGTGCCTGCATAAGCAGGTGTGCCGGTGTCAAAGCAAACTGAGATTGTTTGTCATCGGGTACTAATACTATTGGTCTAGTATTTAGTATTGCCTCGATTTCAACAAACAGTGTTGTCAGTTGGTCGTCTGTCAATATGTGGTTTACTGGAATGACCTTTGCCATGGCTGTCTTTATAGATCTAATCAATCTCTCCCAGACTCTGCCTCTCCATGGACTATCTGGAGGATTAAACTTCCAAACAATCTTGTAAGGACGTAGTTCGTTTGAGATTTGATCATGATCTAATTTCTTAAAGGCTCTAGCAATCTCATTTCGAGCACCAACAAAGTTTGTCCCTTGGTCTGAGTACAAGCATTTCACTAGTCCGCGTCTGGCGATAAATCGCCGCAATGCTAGTATAAACGCGTTGGTGGAAAGATCCATCACACGTTCAATATGAACTGCCCTACTGGACATATATGTGAAAATCAGTCCCCAGCGTTTTACTAGTATACGTCCACGTTTCGTATGTATGGGACCAAAGCAATCAATTCCAGTCTCTGTAAAAGGTGGTCTGAATGCTTGAAGTCGTGCTTGTGGAAGTTCACTCATTTCTTGGGTACCTATTCTAGAATGTACCTTTTTACAAATAATACACGTACGTGTCACTGAACTTATTGCTTTACTGGGTCTAATTAATACAAATCTTGTACGTAAGTAGGAAAGACAGTGGTGTCTTCCAGCGTGTTTCAGATGAAAATGTGCGTCCAGTATCATTGCACGTTGTAGTTCGTGATGCTGCGGTATTATTATTGGGTACCTAAAGTTTGTGTTAAAGTCAATGTTTTGAAGCCGAGATTTATGACAAATTAAGCCATTATAAATTATCGGACTCCAACTCAATATTGGTGACGACTTGATTGGTTGACCTTGATTTATAGATGTGAATTCGCGCGCGAAATATCGCAGTTGGTAATGGCGAATTAATTTAATCTCACACCTGTCAATCTCAGTCAATGTAAGTCGACGTGTGAAGTCTCGTTTGCCTTTAACGTATTGTACAAAACGTACAATCCACGCTAATTTTCGGCAAGCGTTTGTCCAAGAATCTGTTAGGTTTACAATACGGTCGACGTAAGTATTTGTGACGTCATCAGGTAAGTCAATGGAGATTTTGGAAGGTTTTGATTTACTAGAAGGGCCCATGGGTCCGCCGGTAGGTATTCCCTTGTTGACTGTTGATCCGTCCGGGTCTACAAGTAATTTGTCCTTCTTCGTCTTCTTACCTTGATTGTCAGTACTTTGTAAGTCGATCGTTAATGGTGGTTTGAACTCTATGGGGTCAGTGGGTTTCGGTAAACTTATTTTTCTGCCGATATTAATCCCGGGTCTCACCATAGGTTGCAAGTTTGGTATGTCTCTTGAGCGCAGAGTAACACCTGTATTTACATTAGCGTAGGTACTACCCACATCTGTAATACATGAGGTTTCACCGTGCTTATGGTTGCTCAAGTGCGTCAAAATTGGTAGTTTGTCAATACAAGGCCGCTCCAATAGGGAAACTGCGGCTTTACTGTTAGTGAATACATTACTAATGTCCGGTTGAACATTTTGTGACATGTCTGGTAAAATCTTTCGCGGAACATCCGGCGAAATATCTAGTGACGTGTCTGGCAAAACGTCTGGTTGACCGTCTAGTAACGTATCTGGTTGTTTGTCAATAGAAGGCCGCTCCAATAGAGAAACTGCGGCTTTACTATTTGTCAGTATGTTACTAGTGTCTGGTAGAACATTTTGTGATATGTCTGGCAAAATGTCTGGTTGGCCGTCTAGTAACGTGTCTGTTTGACCGTCTGGTAACGTGTCTGGTTGACCGTCTGGCGATATGTCTGGTGTAGAAAGGCTCGCAAGTCTTCCGTTCTTGACCTTTGAAGTTATCGCTTTCCATTTCGCCTTCGGTTTTTTCTTGAGTTTAGCCGCCGTCTTTTTCTTTGCTTTCCCTTTCTTTGGTTTTTTAATTTCCGCGTCTTTTGGGATAGTGTTAGACTTGTTGTCGTATAGTGGCGGCCAATGTTGTATTGATCCCTGCAAGAACCGTGGTCCGTGCTGCCAAAATTCTTTGTTCTCCGGTTTACAAAATTCCTCAGGCATCATTCCTCGCGACGCAATATCGGCTGGGTTTTGTGGTCCGGGACAATGTCGCCAATCTTATTTTATTGAACGGTCTAGAATTTCCGCGCGACGGTTAGCTACGAATGTCTTGAATTCAAGTGTGTCGTTGTTTATGTAAAATAAAACCAACGTCGCGTCAGTCCAATAAAATATCTGTAAACTTGACTGTAGTTCTGTCTGTATAAGGTTCACGATGGTGGTTGACAGGGCTGCGGCTTGTAGCTCAGCTCGTGGTGTCGTCATATACTTAGTAGGCATTGTTTTTGCCTTAGAAGTAATGAGCGAAACATCGAATTCTTCTGAGTCTACTTGTCTGCGCAAGTACGCTGCCACACCAAAGCCGTTGTCACTGGCGTCAGAAAAACAATGTAATTCCAAGTTGTCAGGAAATGTTGTTTGTAATGGAAAGTAGACTCTGGGTATGGAATAATCCTCTAGCGAAGATAATTCTGCTTCCCAGGTTTTCCATAAGTCCACTTGGTCTGATGAGATCGGCTCGTCCCATGTCAGTCCATCCTTCCAAATACTGCGCATATAAATGCGGGCTTGCAGTATTATTGGACTGATGAATCCTAATGGATCGAACAATCGTCTCAATTTTGACAAGCATGATCTCTTTGTCAGTGTGTTTTCTTGACTGTCCAGTCTCACCTTCACTCGAAAGTTGTCCGTGTTTGGGTCCCAAAAGAGCCCCAACACCTTGGTCGTCGGTAGTGGTTCGAACTCTAGGTCTATGTCACCACCTCCACGCTCAGTCGTTCCGAATGAGTCTACTAATTCGGCACTGTTTGAGGCGAATTTGGTGAGGTTAAAACCTCCGCCCGCTAAGCAGTCCCGTAATTGATGTGCTACTGTTGTAGCACGTTCTACTGTGTCGCAACTCTGTAAACCGTCGTCGACGTAAAAGTCACGTTCCACAATCTTAATTATCTCTGGGTCATACATGTGTTTCTGATCCCTAGCGGCTTGCTTTAGGGCGTACATTGTACAGTTTGGGCTGTCCCTGGCACCGAAAACGCGAACTTGCATTTGGTAAGTCGCCGGTGGTAGACTTAAGTCTCCTTCCGGGTACCAGAGGAACCTCAAACTGTCTCTGTCTCGCTCTAACGCTCTCACTTGGTGAAACATAGCTTCGACGTCGCAAGTAAAAGCTACTTGACGCTGACGGAAGCGCATAATCACCCCCATAAGATAATTATTCATGTTTTGTCCATCCATCAACTCGCTATTGAGGGACATTCCCTCAAACAGAGCCGCACAGTCATTGACTACACGTACTTTGTCTGGTTTGTCGGGGTGTCTCACGTAGTGATGTGGTAAGTAGTATGTCTGGTCTGTTACTATCTCTGGGTTAGTCATTCGGATAGCGTATCCCTTGGACAAATACGTCTCCATCTGAGTGTTGTACTGGAGATGGGCTTTCTCGTCCTTTAATAGACGTTGTCGTATTGAGTGTAGACGTCTTAAAGCTAGTGGATAGTTATTTATGAGTTTAGGACGTTGGTCACGCCATAGCATCCCTACCTCATAATGTCCGTCCTCCGTCTGGCGGATAGTATCTTCCATGATCCTCAAAGATTGTTTCTCCTGTTCCGACATACATGGTTCGTAGCTACCAGGTTCAGCTGTATCTTGTTCTAACCACCTGATAGTCTTCTCCGTTAATTCTTTGTCCAATACAGCTTGTTCCACTTGATGATTTCTCAACGCGTCATCATCGATATCGACGGGCATTGTTGAGGTTATTTGTGTAGGTAGACTCACAAGCCTTCCGGCGTTATCATCTGTCGTCGATGGAATCTCTGGCTGACTCGTCTTCTCCCCAAGTTCTAAACTCACCTGGTGGATTAGCTGCTCCTTGTGACTTATCATGCTAGTTACACGTCTGTCATGTTTTGTCGAATGTAGTGTAGTATGGTCCACGTCGTGTGAAAAGGAATGAATTGAATTTGTAGTTAATAAACTACATGTACTTTGTACATCGTCTTCCTCGTCACTTATGTCCAGTGTGCGCACAGGCGCTCGAGTATACCACCCTATCGGCGTTCTACAGGCATATGCGTTTCCCACTATGACTGCCGATGGTCTGGTTTCCCACACTTGATGTAGGTTGAATTGGTCTGTCCCGATCAGCATTGCTACCGATCTATAATTGACAGGACATTCAGGTACACCAAGGTGTCTGAAATACTTACGGTCCTCCAAGGATTGTTCTGGGACAGGACCTAGTAGGTTACTAAAGTCCTTGGTGGCCGCAAAAGTCAAATCCTTAAAGGGTAACAAAGACCTCTCCTTTTCGCTGTGTTGCGATTTTGGAAGAAGAGTGTCTAAGTTTAACTTAACTCGTGTCACTGGTATTGCAAGTTGTCCGTGCATACTACTTACGGTGTAACTGACGCGCTTACCTTGTCTGAGATCCGTCACGACGTCAGCTATCTGCTCATCCACGTAGCTGTGAGATGAGGCTGAATCCAGGATAGCGTAGATTCTCTTGCACCCTTTTGTGCCAGTAATCTTAATCGGAATTACGCTGAATCCCTTTAGTTGGTCAGTCGTCAGAAGCACGATCGATGGTTGTTCGTCTCCATCGGAATATACGTCGTCGTCTTCTGACTCTTCGTCCGACGATCCGGATTGTTCTGAGAAACAATCCTTAATATGTGTCACGAAGGTTGGAGTCGTTTTCGATTCTCGATTCTTGTAGGCCGTATTACATTTCGCTGCTGCTTCCGGGTGTTCCCTGGCGAAGCGTTTTGTCGGCGTGTGGCTGTCTGTGTGGAGCAGACCGTCGTGGTTGCGTCCACAGGATGGACAAGTGTCGGTATTTGGGCAATCTTTGCGAACGTGTCCGTGTCGCGTACACCGCCAACAAGAGTCCAATGGCCGTATCTGCAGCCGTCGTTCTTCCGAGTTTAACTCGCGAAACTGTTGACAACCTCTCAACTTGTGACCGATATACCGCTTGCCTAAATGCTCGCAGTATTGGCAGCCGCTGAAGTCGGTACTGAGTTGCTGTCTAGTCTGTTTTATCCCAATGGGCGCAGATACCCTACTACCGTCCGAGAATTGTCGTGTTTCCGTCGGTGTGGCGTAAGTGGCCGTCTTGGTGGATGTTGTCTGGGGTTTTTGTCGGTTTGAGGATGGCAAGGTGATTCCTTCTGCTACGATGTGCTGGTCAGTGTAGTTGGATCGAGTTTCTACCACTGCTTCCCTGGATATCAAAAGGTACACATCTTCCAGTTTTAAGAATCCACCCCGCTCTTCCCGCTGGTATTCGATCTTCCTCCACTCCCGACGAAGTCGATGGTGGAGTCGTCCTATGATCTTTAATAGGACTGTAGGGGTATTCCCATAGTCAAGTTGTCCAATGGATCTCAAAGTAGTGATAGCGTTCTTTATTTCGTCAGCCAGTTTCAATAAGTCGACGGGTTTAGTAATAGCCCCTCCCTTACAGAGTTCCTCTATCACTGACCTGGCCATGCTGACTGTACCTCCGTATATCGAAGTTAAACGATCGTACGCTAGTTCGAAGGCGTCCGGTACACCAACGAAGGTCTCCGCCAAACGTTTAGGTTCTCCCGACAACGTTTGAAGCAGGTAATTAAACTTCTCCCGTGATGTAAAGGCGCACACGGCGATCTGAGATTCGATATAGTCTACGAAAGTGTGCCAGTGTTTTGAGCTACCGGAAAACTTAGGTGGTTGTTGCACCGGTAGTCCTTGTCTAGCTGCGAATTTCGCTATCTCCTCGGCAACGTTCAGAGTTTCGCGTCCTTGGTTGGTAATCTGGTTGATGTCCCTTCTTGGCGCTTTTCCCTGATACGAAGTATTGGTCGATGGTATTTGTCTTTGCGGAATCTTTGGGTTTCTATTGTGTTCGAATTCGGAATTTCTCGGACTGTCGGTGTGAACTTCCTCCAAGCGTTCCTCGATCTGAGCCAACTTGTTAACAACTGGTCGCAGGATGTCGGCGAACTGTTGTGTACTGATTGCATCCGTTGGTTGTAACGCCTTCTGTGTTGGTGTATTCTGTGGAGGATTGTCGATAAATGAATTATCCGAACGCTCACGTTTACATTCGTCGGCCGCTCCTGTTCTAAATACCTCGCGTTCCGGGTAATCCGACTCGCTTGAAGTACTACTGTCGCCTGGATACGGTGGTCGACGTGCTCGTGTCCGTTGCGTCGTCCGAATTCTAACGTTTCGCTTTGGAACATCGTCCACTGGTCTCCGTTGTTCGGTAGGCTCACAAGTCTTCCTCGAAGTCGTAGATTGCGATGTAAACTGGTTGAACGGTCGCGTATCCACTGGTCTCCGTTGTTCGGTAGGCTCACAAGTCTTCCTCGAAGTCGTAGATTGCGATGTAAACTGGTTGAACGGTCGCGTATCCACTGGTCTCCGTTGTTCGGTAGGCTCACAAGTCTTCCTCGAAGTCGTAGATTGCGATGTAAACTGGTTGAACGGTGGTCGGACGACAGCTTTTGAATCCAAAGGCCTTGTAGGCCTAAACGTCATTGGGTATTCGTAGTGCGTAACTGGTTTAGGTGTCAAAGGTGGACTCACCTGTTTTGTCGTTAGTAGTGCAGGTCCAGTCAACAAACTACTACGATCTGTAATCGGTGGGTTACTTACCTTGACTTTCAAAATAGGCGACGACGTTGCTCTTGACGGTATGAATTTGTCTGGAATAACCAACCTGTGTTCCGTCGCACCATGGATAGGAGAAATATCACTACTACCCGCAATCGAAACAGGTTCCTTAGTCATAATTGGTGCAAACATAGGAGTTACTTGTGGGAATCGTTGACACAATCTTTTACTAATTGTCGTTCCCGTCCGGGTGCTCCTACGCTTCCTTCCTTCTTCCGTTCCTGAATTTGGCGATGTCTTACCTCTATCTGGTCCAAGTCATGTCCGTCTCGAGATCTCATTGATCGATCGCGGGCCTTTTGATCCAGATCTTCCTCGGCGTTCGCTAATTCTCTCGCCTTCTTCTCGAGTTCGAAATGAAGTTTAGCTGTCTTCTCTCGTTGTTCCGTTTGTTGTCGTTGCGCCTCAAACTCCGCTTGTCGTATAGCGGATTGAGCTTTTATTTGCCGTGTTTTCATTTCGGCCCGTGCTTCCGAAACTAACCTTTCTCGCTTTAATTCTGCCGTTTGTCGCTCTAATTCTGCCGCTGCCGTTTGTCGCTCTAATTCTGCCGCTGCCGTTTGTCGCTCTAATTCTGCCGCTGCGTTTCGTTGCGCTAAATCAGCCGCTGCCGTTCGTTGGGCAATGTCTACCTCTAACCTTTCTACTTCAGCTGCTTCTAATTCAGCTTGTTCCTGTAGATGAGAGATTCTCGCTACGTTCGCAACGCGTAGCTTCTCTTCCTCTACTGCTGCCTGCATCACTAGAAGTTGAGCTTGTTCCTCCATTTCTCGTCGTTGTCGGTAGAATTCTTGCTGTTGTCGAGCAACTTCTGACGTGACCATACTTCCCTCGCCGATTTCGCTACGAATACTTACCAACGATTGATTTAGTATTCCTGGTACTAGTTCGATTTGTGCGAGTGAAGTTTCCCTCGTATATTCCGGCACGGTTTCCAAATCGCCGACGTCTTCGCCGCACATACGTAAGTGGTCCGTCAGATGTTTCAATTGTCCATCTAGTCGGTACAGTTCCTGTTCTTCCTCGGGCTGCAATAATTCGTCCGAAACTGACTCACCTAACAACTGGTCCGCTTGTTCCTGTTGTATCTGCCTAATCGTCGACTTAAACTGAATCAGTTTCTCTCTAGCGATCATTAGTTTCTCGAGGATTCTAAGTTGTGTGTCCATATCCTGTCTCTGTCTAGCTAGATCTTGTAGACTGATAAGGTTATCTACGGACTTATGTACTCTACTTTGTACTCTAACCTGGAGGGTGTAGAACTCAAACCGAGACATCGGAGCGGTCAACTCGTCTAATATGCGTTGGCCTTCTCCAATACTCCTGGTAATATGCGCCATGTAACCGCCGACGCTTCTAACCACACTCTCCTGGCTTCCTGCTGAACTTACCATGTCCGTTTCCCTGTATCTAGGTTGCGGAACAGTTAGAAAGTCCTCGGTCCTGCCGTCGCCTCGTACTACGGCATCCGGTACTCCCGTTGGATGTACTGGTGACGCACACGGTGTAGGTTCGGTAGGCTCGCGAGTCTTCCCCTGTAGATCTTCCGCTGCTGACTAATCCGCGTCACATGAGTCATAGTCGGTAGGTGTATTCTTCGTATAGTCTTGTTTGTCACTCATTTCGGTAGTTGTAAGTCAAGTAAAGTGAGTGTCAAAGTATCAAACTTACCGTATTTTATCTAAACGGTACTAATTACAGTCATATAAAATTAGCCTACCGGCCGATTTTATAGCAGATGGATAAAATTAGCCTAAACGGCCAATTTTACAGCAAATAAATGTCACGGTATAAGTATATAATAAAATTAGCCTAGCGGCCAATTTTATAACAAATAAATCGGATAACGATATGCGTTATCAAAAGGTAAATAAAATACAATAATACGGACTAATTCAGCAATGAACAAAGAAATCGTACGGAATGCATAAATACTTGAGACAGTGGAACCCACAATAATTTTAACTAATACGGTAATGCCTAACTTATGTATGCAACTTTTCGAATTCACCCACTCCAATAATTCTCCAGAAAAACAGATTCCCAGATACAAACCGGACGTGAACCTTTCCGTTTTTAACGTTGCGGACGAAGCGCGATTTTCCCAACCAAAGTTGTTGAGTTATCTATCTCCCAAACTTGCTAAACACGGTCTTGCTCCCGTTACAGTCTAGAAATGAGTTCTGAATCCTGAAAAACAAAAGAGTTAGGTTTTACTTTTACGAAAATTTTTGTACCGGTACAATATGGTATTTAAACCCTTTTAAACACCGGTATTCAATTCCAAAAAATATTTTACACGCGGTTCAAATCAAATTTTATTTCAAAAAAAAATTAGCACTTAGCTAATCAAATATAAATTTTTACCTCAAAATACAAAATTTTCAAATAACTTTAGTCCTACCGAACCGTAGTTCAGTAAAACATATTCCTACTATTTTAGGAAATATGTTAAATAATACCATATTCCTACTATTATAGGAAATATGTTAAAATAATCATATTCCTACTATTAGAAGAGACAGTAACAATACCTGCAATATCCTACTGTAAAGTTTGTGAATCAAATAATAAATCCGGCCTTCTCACCAAAACAGTAAACTCTAAGTAAGCGAATATATTGCAGTATCGATCTCTTATAACCGGTGAGGCAGAAAACAGTCTACGAGCAGACAAACTTCGATAAAACAAAATCCCGCGCAGCGAATCCTAAAATCAGGCTGACTCACTGACGGACTAAGGGGCTCGTATACTTTGCCGCGGTGTGATTTATATGGTTGGGCTAAAGAGACGCTAGCTAGGTACAGAGGCAGAGATTTGGAGATGTCTAACTAGCGGGCAAAGCGCAGTACGGACAAAAGTTAATTTTATATATTTTGAGGTGTAAATAATTTCTAACGCGCGTGTGTGATTCTGAACAGTCAAAGCAGTTTTGCTCCTTCATATATATAATTACTGGGTACGGTGTACATTTTACGAATATTCTAATTTTGTAACTTGTAGGTCCAATACTCACGAATGATAAGGTTCCTTCCCCTCTTGCGTATTTCCAGGACTCAAATTCAGGCATAAGGTTAATGCTACGCCCAGAATTCGGCAATTTTAATTTACCAGGCCCCTAATACTAAGAAGAAATGTGTTAGTTTACTACAGTAGGCGTACGGTTACAAATAGCTATCCTGGCTCTTATCTAGAATTTTAGTCACCTAGGTAGGCTGGGTAACTTCCTATCAGGACGTTGGCGGGGACACGGTAGATGTTAGTATATCCCTAATAGCCTCAATTTATTTGCGCCTAGTCGTAAACTGCCCTACCGCCTGAACGGTACAATCCTAATTCAGGTGAAACACAGCAACCCTCCTAGCCTACAAGTTCTAATGCAATGGATACCGTTGTACTACAAATAGTCGCAGACGCACCTGTACTTAGCAAGAGTTAGGCGTACAGTTTGCTGCACCCTACCAATGTGTATGCTTTGTACCGGTGTGCCTACGTCCTATCTGCGTACTAGTATCTGCCTGCTCTTTCCCTCCCCCCGTAGGAATATGAAGGTCTACTGCGGTTTTTTCCTGAATTAAAACAGTACAGTCCCTAAGATGTAATTTTAGGCGTACAGCGTGTCACTACTTCTACCTTTGATCTTTGGTCTTACGCTTAGGTAGCAAGGCGTCGAACGCTGTCTAACCTTTCAGGCGATGGGCGAATAACTGAGATGGTATTGCGGGTTGTCTCCTGTCTACATTCCCTTGATGTTCCCGTTCATTGCTGCGGCCCGATCTCTAGCCGGCCATCCTGTTCCTAAGTGTGTTCACCATAGTGAATCATGGTGAAAAGAAAAGCAGGTAGCGGTATTTCTGAATTTATTGCAGATAATAATACAAAATGTAATCTGAAAACTAATGACAGAATAAACAAATATCAGATAACTCAGAATAATTGTGAGAGATAGATATACTGAAGATTGAGAAGTGAACTAATGAACGAAATCGCACCTTTTATACCAAATTTGTGCCGCAATCAATCGAGAAAATTCTCGATTGTTCTATAGGTTCTAACAGGTTTTTAAAGGTAGCTATTGGTCCAGCTAATATATAACTTGCACGACATTGGTTACAATCTAATAACTGCAGTCTCATTGGTTAATCTAGGTACAGACAAATGCAATTTAATTTGTAGCGGTCAATTTAAATGAGTTGAAATTCTGTACAAAAAATAATTCGCACTTACTAGGATTCGAACTCAATACCTACTACACATATAATTTCCAACGCTCTACCGACTGAGCTACTGAACCACTTGACTAAAGATCGTACAATAGATATAACAAATACAAATGAGGACTCAAAGCAATCTTTTAGCAAAGTTAATTCGAATAAAAATAAAATTTTGAAAATCCACGGCATTTAGGGAATATAATTCTATAGGTAGACTTAATGGAACATTTCACAAACTTTCGTTGGAGGCTTGTACGTACATTATATTGGTTTCATCCGATGTTTTTATTAGGCTAACTAAGAATTTATTCGGTAGAAATAATTAATGTTCTTTATTTTATTTATTTAATACAGTAAGACCACTTCGCAGAATAAACTGCTCTTAGTGTCCATTACCCAGGTTGCGGATAGGGATAATATTACACACATCGCAGTAATTGTGATTATGATTTGTTTGCCTAGGCGAATGTGTTTTACATTAGATGGGAGGCAGTTTGTTTGGTTGATGCAGGTCATCTTGTTCAAGCCATCTTGTTGGCGTTCTAGTATTCTATAGTTTTTTTATTCATCAAGATCAACGAGATTCCGCGAATATATCCATAGAGACCAACTTAATTGTTTTCATTTCTTGTTGGACTCTCTTGGTTTGGTACAAGTCTACTATAAAAAGGCAGCAAGCTGGCTGGAAGTTGCCCGATCGAAGAATCCTAGCCAAGCCTATTACAAATGAACTAAGTCAGGTTAGGCCTACCTCCACAGCAGCATACTTAGCGGTTGGCGGGTTTTTAGCTTTAAGAGGAAATGTCGTTAGTAATAACAAGAAAATATCAGAAATTGCTTTCACAGGTATTGGAGGCTCATTATTCAATGCAGGCATGTGAAATGGCGGAATCCAAACCAATATATGTTTGTCCACATCTAACTCATAAAATAATTACATATTATAAGGTATATCTTAATTATTCTACATCTGAATAGTAATATGGGATCTGAAGTTAAGTGTAAGCTGAAGCTATTGGCTAATTTGTGATAAAAGTGGTTTCTGGTGGCCTTTTTGTCCTTTACGTTGATGGCGGCACTTAATAATTGACATACTACAGTAAGTAATAATTGCGGTAGCCTATGCAAATATCGCTTATGGTCAAAGGTTCCACATGGGTCTAAAAATCCACTGGGTCAGAGCTTCAACAACTAGGTTAAAGCTTACACAAATGCATTCACAAATGCCAAAAACACATTCAGCACCTTCGTGCTACTATTGTACGTTTTCTGTTTTACAGTGACTATGTTCAACGCATGTCCTATCATCATAATGATGATGGGAGGATGGTAACTCCACCTACTCGCTCCAGAAGTCGAAGAAATCCTGTCAAGTACCTAACTGATCTAGACTTTGCTGATGATCTACTTTGATGCTTTACTCTCAGAATCACTAAAGGGAGCCCAATGGCTCGTCAGCTCATTAGAACAGGCTGCCTCTAGTGCCCGTCGATTTATTAACTCCACAAAGATAAAAATTTTGACAGTTAACTTTGAAAGTCCTCAACCAATCTCTGATCGGATAAGTATAAGCTCAAAGGATGGTATAATTGAGCATGTGGACGACTTCTGTTAGCTGGGATCATGGATCCGGAAGCATAGAATACGTAATTGAAAGGCATGGATCAGTCGCATTGAATGGGCTTTCCAGGATTTGGAAGTCCCACAGAATTCATCAGAAACTTAAGGTCCGATTATTTAGAGCAGCAGTAGTTCCAGTACTCCTCTATGAGAGTCCTTCCTTGGCTCTAAATGTTGAGGACACCAAATCTCTGTATGGCACTGTGTCAAGTACAATACACACATCCCCAACCAGAGACTACATAACATTGGAGGTATCTCATTGGTTCCATCAAGCTTCACACTAGAACAAAGTCGCCTCTGCTTTGCAGGATGAGGATCAGCCTGTGCACAAACTTGTGCTTTGGCAGCCCCATGGAGAAAATAATCATGGTGGACAGCCCTTCACTTTCGTGAAACGCCTCGTAAAGAATAGTAGAGTAATATATTAGAGTAGTAGCATATTAGTAGTTTTACAGTATGTTAACTGCTTTGGTTTACACCCCGTCAGCGACTGTAAATCCAAACACCAATGTTGTAACTGCATCATGATAAGCATCATCATACACTAATGTGTTTCTCCAAGTCTTCACTTCATGATTGAACTAACAGGGGTCATTCTGTGAAACTAGCTAGTGCATATCTAACTTCACCCAGGTATACACCAGAATACCACTGGTATACACCACTGGATACCTTGATTGTGGATCCAAAATGGTTCTACATTAAAATTATTTTGTTCATGACTACAAGTTGCCATGTCTTAAAACATGTACAATGACTGCAGATTCATTTGATGATTCAATGACCACTGAGGAACGCTTTCTGGTCCAGT
Organism: Nemertoderma westbladi; assembly: GCA_032718475.1. Classification (NCBI taxonomy): domain Eukaryota; kingdom Metazoa; phylum Xenacoelomorpha; order Nemertodermatida; family Nemertodermatidae; genus Nemertoderma; species Nemertoderma westbladi. Next base: position 30,905 of record JAUCBJ010008167.1, read on the forward strand.
TTTACTTATTCAGACAGTATTTATCAGAATCTGTTACTCTTACATCATAGAATGGACTGCAGAAAAACCTTAATGAAAATTACCATGCGACTGTCTTACCAAGTGACAATAATATCTGTCCACTCTGCCTCCCACCATCGCCAACCAATAATATCTGTCCACTCTGCCTCCCACCATCATCGCCAACCAATAATATCTGTCCACTCTGCCTCCCACCATCGCCAACCAATAATATCTGTCCACTCTGCCTCCCACCATCGCCAACCAATAATATCTGTCCACTCTGCCTCCCACCATCACCAACCAATAATATCTGTCCACTCTGCCTCCCACCATCGCCAACCAATAATATCTGTCCACTCTGCCTCCCACCATCGCCAACATTGGTCACTGGGCTGATACTTTAGTTGGTGGAGAACGGGATATTGCTCTTATTATTATCCCTAAATTGACCGACCCAAATTTATCCGACCAAATTTGGAATGTTACAGATCACACTGTTGGTTATTCAGATTGACCTATAGTTGTTGAAATTTACTTTGATCATATTTTCCAGGACCTTATTATAGTCAACATAATGTTGTGACCTCGCTGATCTTAAACAAACATAGGATTTTGACTCGAGTTCAGGATGTTTCCCCTCCTGAACTTCCTCTACCAACCCATTCCCCTGATCACTAACAAATTGGTTTAGATCTGGAGTTTTCCTGCCCCATAATATTATAAAAACTGAGATTGTTGAGAATCTTATCAATATATTTCTGCTGCAAGGGCCATCCATCTTCAGTAACGAAACAATATAAACAAATACAAAATAAAGTTATATTATTTACGTAGTTACAAATACCAAAACTAACAATTTAAATTAAATATTAATTAGGCCTGCCACAACTGCACCAATAATGTCTGCTATAGAATTATATTCTCATAAATGCCGTGGATTTTCAAAATTTTATTTTGTTCGAATTAATTTGCTATAAAGATTACATTAAGTCCTCATTTGCATTTACCATATCTATTTGTATAACATTGTTCAAGTGGTTCAGTAGCTCAGTCGGTTAAGCGTTGGAAATTCGTGTAGTAGGTATCGAGTTCGAATCCTAGTAAGTGTGAATTATTTTTTGTGCTAAGTTTCAACTCATTTAAATTAACCGCTACGAATTAAATTACATTTGCTCAAGGTAGATTAACCAATAAGATTGCAGTTATTAGATAGTAACCAATGTCGTGCAAGATACGCAAGATCGCTGGACCAATGATTATCTTTAAAACCCTAGTAGAACTCATAGAACAATCTAGATTTATCTCGATTGATTGCAGCACAAATTTGCTATAAAAGGTGCGATTTGTTCATTAGTTATCACTTAATCTCAATCACTATTTCACTCTTGTTACATTTATTGTATATTAGTTATTGTTTAATTTGTAATAAAGTTAGAAATATTTATACGTCTGTTTTTTACTATGTTTCACACGGTGAACCCAACTGAAGGACAGATGGCAGGCTAAACATCGGACAGCGGCAATAGACGGGAACATCGGAGGAATGTAGAAGGAGACAACCCGCAATACCCATTCTTAAGTTATTCGCCCATCGCCTGAAAGGTTAGACAGCGTTCGATGCCTTGCTACCTAAGTGTAAGACCTAAGATCGAAGGTAGAGGTAGTGACACGCTGTGCGCTAAAAATTACATCTAGGGACTGTACTGTCTTAATTCAGAGAAACCCGCAGTGGACCTTCACATTCCTACGGGGGGAGCGCAGGCAGAACGATACTAGTACACAGATACAGTAGGACGCAGGCACACCAGTACAAGGCATACACATTGTAGGGTGCAGCAAGCTGTACGCCTAACTCTTGCTAAGTATAGGTGTGTCGGGGACTGTTTGTAGTACAACGGTGTCCATTTGCGTTAGAACTTGTAGGACAGGAAGGGTTACTGTTTTTACCTGAAATAGGATTGCACCGTTCAGGCGGTAGGGTAGTTTATTACTAGGCGCAAATAAATTGAGGCTATTAGGGATACTAACATCTACCGTGTCCCCGCCGACATTCTGATAGGAAGTTGCCGTGCCCACCTAGGCAACCAAAATTCTAGATAAGAACGCCAGGCTAGCTATTTTGTAACTGTACGCCTACTGTAGTAAACTAACACATTTCTTCTTAGTATTAGGGACCTGGTAAATTAAATTGCCGAATTCTGGGCGTAGTATTAACCTTATGCCTGAATTTGAGTCCTGGAAATACACAAAAAGGGGAAGGAGCCTTATCATTCGTGAGTATTGGACCTACAAGCTATAAAATTAGAATATTTGTAAAATGTACACCGGACCCAGTAATTATATATGTGAAGGATCAAAACTGATTTCGACTGTTAGAATCAAGACACACACGCGTTAGAAATTATTTACACCTCAAAATATATAAAATAATTTTTGTCCGTACTGCACTTTGCCCGCTAGTTAGACATTTCTGCACCTAGCTAGCGTCTCTCTCGCCCAACCATATAAATCACACCGCGGCAAAGTATACGAGCGCCCTTAGTCCGTCAGTGAGTCAGCCTGATTTTAGGATTCGCTGCGCGGGATTTTGTTTTATCGAAGTTTGTCCGTTCGTAGACTGTTTTCTGCCTCACCGGTGATAAGAGACTAATACTGCAATAGTTTTGCTCACTTAGAGTTTACTGTTTTGGTGAGAAGGCCGGATTTATGATTTGATTCACAGACTTTACAGTAGGATATTGCAGGTATTAGGTACGTCTCTTCCAACATCTGCATTGCAGTCAGCATGTTTCCCTAATAATATCAGGCCTACAACAGTACATCCTCTCCCCCTTTGGATTAAACATACACAATAATAATAATAATAATTGGTTATTTATATAGCACTTTTCCACTGCTCGGCATACTCAAAGCGCTTTTATTATCATTACCCCATCAAAGCCAGGTTCCCATTATACCGCTGGGTTGGCATAGGCAATAATGTCTAAAGTGTCTTGCCTAGGGACACAACAGTGAAAAATTTGTACAGCCTCTAGTCGGATTCGAACCTGCGCCACCAAACACTATTGTGTAAGCAGTTCAGGCGCCATATCCACTCGGACACTGCGACATCCATTCTGTGATACCGGTGAGTACCCTGTCCAAAAACCCGTTTAATTGATTATTATTATTATTACTTATTGATTTCTATCTATCCCCTCTCTCTCTAAACTACGTTTAATGCACCTCACCACTACAGGTGTCGCCACCTCTGAGAAACTCTTGGCCAGTGGAAAATAGACCGTGGTCAGACCAAAGTGCGGTCCAAAAAAAGACCAAAGTGTCGACCTACCTTCATACCAAAATATTTTGCAGAATCTGATTGAAATTTAAAAAATTAGGGGGGGGGGGGGGGGCTCCGATTTTCTAAAAATGGTTGTTGTATTAGGGGAGATGGTGTACAATTTTAGATTATATATTTTGTTAGAAATGTTGTTAAAAAATAGCGTTGCACCTGCTGCTTTTAGGTAGTACCAATAATTGCCTTAGCGATTAAAATGAGAATAATATAATAAATAATATAATATATTATTAATTTTTCTTTAACTTTCAATATTAATATCATTGTAGATATATATTGTTCTAATCACCTCAAATTTTTCAGCTTATTTTACTCTAGAAGGTCGAATTTCAGTTATGACGTATTACCTAATTTTACAGTGAGTAATAATACTGAAAAGATATAGTAACTATTGAACTAAAATACCGGTACAATATTAAGAGAATGATGGAATGCCTGTCGTATTGAGAATAATTGATCATTGAGTGACAGGTGGCAACACTAAACACCCCTGAAATATGTTGATAAAATTAAAATAATTGAATAACCGTTTTATCTATCTACAATGTTCATATAAATTGAGGGAAATTTATATGATTCAAGAGAAGGAGCAAAGTATAGTATTTAAGAAACAAGTGCAGTGTGACAATGCCATATATGCTTTATATGGTATTGTTTATGTCTCTAAGAAGAGCAACAGCAACAGCATTAACATGCGCTAATATTTCCACTGTAACATCGTGCAAAGCGGGTTTCACTTTTCAGTACACATCAGATAATGAAGAAGTCCAAGATTATTATCAAGACAGGGCCTTGGATTTGATAATGGCGAACTGGGGTGAAGCTGAAGGTGGAGGTGTCATGGAAACATACACAAAATACAACTGCACCTGCTGCTATGTTTTATTCATCCGATTTTCTGGGTTTACCTCTGATGGAGATGAAGTCAAGATGGAGTGGGAAGATTACGGTTGCAGAGCTCCGACAGATCTTTGCTGGGACTTAGCTCCTGAGCAATGTGTTCATCTCATGGGTGAATTCGGTCTAGAGAATGCCGGCCAATCAGCGGTGCCAAATTTGGAATTGCTGCTCAACATATTAAGGTTCCTAAAGTACGGTCTAACAGTCACCTATTCCACTTGCAAAACCAAATGTTGTGATTCCACATGTTCTCCACTTGTATGGGAGTGGCCTACCGAAGCTCCAACTACCACTATGAGCACAACAACAGCCTATAGCAACGGTTACGGGACTGCCAAGGCTGTGCCTATTCTGTTCTACTTCTTTGTCTGTTTCTGGTCTGTGGTGATGGAGTCCCTTTGATCCTTTGAACTTACCTGCATAGTACAAAAAACATAAACAACAAACTTTATCTTCTATAATGGAAATTTTTAGAATTATTATGAGCGAAATACTTATGTGATACTGGTTGAGTATCATATCAACAACTATACAACAACAACCTCTACCAACGGTTCCAGAACCGCCATGGCTGTACCATATTATTTTGTTCTATTCCTTCGTCTGCGTTCATTGTTTGGTGAAAGAGTCCGTTTGAACTACATCCGTGTAACTATTTCAAAAACAAATTATTTATTTTATTTATTAAACCCCTTCAATATGACCCCCGTGGTTATTCTGTGTTATAACTCTGAAACAAACGCAGCTGGGAATCTGAAATTTTACAACATTTCCTAAAAATCCATTGCCTTCCTAATATTTAAAACGGTTTTTAAGAATATTAGGAAGTTTTCTAGTTATAGTACCATTTTTAAACCCTTCTTTTGGGACTTTGTTTCAGACGTGTTTTGAAAATGACATTTCATGAAATATGATTTATAACCTATTTCCTAATCTATCAAATATATATCACTTGATTGTGTCTTCATGTTACTTGCTTTACACGGGTTTGAAAGGGTTCTTAATTCAATGGAATAAGTGAAAAGCAACCATTCGGACATGAGCAAGACTAAAAAAATAAAAAATTGTAAAAATTGTTTGTTTACGGCAATTTTTGTAAACAATGCCCGGTTTATTTTACTAAAAACTCGAAATTTCAACAACTGTTTTCTTAATAACTTCTTAAAGAACCCAACCAAGCATAGGCCAATCGTTGTTGTGAACATTTCCTGAAAATTTCATGAGATGTCATTCAGTAGTTCCTCAGAAAAACGTACCTTTGTGTCTAAAAAATACAAAAAATACTTTTCGGGAAATGACATTCAAAGTTTTCAAAAGCTTCCCGCCATTTTTTTTATAAAACGAGGGATTCATTCAAACTGGTTTGCATAAAAATTCCGATATAGGGAAGTTTTCCTGGTCGATGATTTCATTTCTGTTTTTTAGTTTGACCAAATCTAGATCTGTCAGTTACGACAGACTTTTCAGACAGACCGACCGACAGACATTTCGGCACCTAAGGCTTGTCCTATACCTATAAAAACCCGATTTATGTAATCTACGAAAAATTTTGATCTTAAATAGTCTAAAAAATTTTCAAAAATTGTTCGAATATTGTTGGGGTACCCTACACCCTTGAGCCAGCAGTGCAGTGTCAATGCAGCAGGCCGATTATAGTAGTATACGGCTTTAATTCCCTGGTCCAAAATTTGCAACAGAAAAATACGAGTAGAGCAATAATCTAGAAAATTGAATACAATTTGAACAATTTTGGGGGGGGGGGGGTCAATATGACCCCTTTCCTGTATTTTGTACAACATTTTATAGCCCGGTATTATAATAAGGTTTTAAATATTATAAATTCACTTACCACATAAATTTTTCTCAAATTTATTTAATATTGTCGAATTTGAATAAGTTTTATGAGCAGTTCAATGAACATTTGCATAATCACACTTTATGATGATTTGCGGGTTTGGCTTTCAATAGTATGCAGTTCAATGTTTCTGTCGGATCATTTTTTGTGTTGAACGTTGCCCTGTTTACATGTTTAGGTGATGGGTTAGTGCACTGTTTGTGATTGAGATAGGAAAAGCAAATAATAAATATTATAATCTGAATTGGTAATATCACATTTGAGGCAAAGTGTTAAGAAATTTTTTTGTCAAATTAAGTAAAGTATTTTTCTAGAAAAGAGTGTTTTTTCATGTGCTGCGCGAAGGGCACATCGTCGTCTGCTGCAGTAAAATTTACACCACATTAAATTTACGACCTGGGGTGTCTCTCTGTAGATTTTCCGGCAAATTGAACGAAAATTGAGGAAATGGTGCACATTTAAAAACAGGCAAAAATGGACTTTTCGAGAAAAAATATTGAAAGATGATTTTCAATCGTGCTGCTCGAAGCGGAAAATCACTGTAATTTTTTTTTCTATGAAGTGACACATACACATAGGTCAGAGAGTGTATGTGTTAAATTTAAGACAAATTGGTCACAAAATGGCCACAGGGGGAAATGTGTTTGTCACTGTACCTCAAATGTGATAGAACCTCTGTATTGCTTCATAGTTGAATCAAAATAAATAAATTTTATTCTTAAATTGTCTTTAAATCTTTTTCGCTCGAATATCAGGAGAGTAAGGAATACTTGTTTGTTTCCCTACGGAACAAAAAGTGTCCCATAGGATTACTAATAACAAACTTCGATCGAATAATGATAGGCAATGGAAAAATAGGCATGGCGTATGCTAAGCTCGCAAACTATTCACTCTGCTGTAGGGGCTTCCCTCGCTCTTCCAATCCAGTTTATGGCTTTAGCGTGGGATTCCTTCGCCATATCATTCCAGCCAGGTATTGAATGAGGATTATTGGAACCTTGTCCATATACTGGGTTGGTATGATTAGCTGATTCAGAAATGGCGTTTGTTGTCACGGTAGCCGGCTGGGTCTTATAGTGTTCTGGCAGCCGGGTACCAAGCGGGGTGGTACAGTTCTACTGAGATAGGAGTCTGTATTTTCTGGTGATGTAGGTGACGCGTGAGACCTGGACGTTATTGGGGAAAACTAGCTTCTTGTCTTGGCTTCAATAATATAATATAACATCATAGGTAGTAAAAGTTACCAGTAAAAGCACAAGGTCTGAGCCCGGTGTGATTGCACAAAGATCTCTGGGGCAATGATGAAACACTGTCAGTAATACAACTACCGTAAAAAACTAAACCAGCCTCTCAGCATATGAGATGCCTGAACACTGAAGTATAAATTCTGGTTGAAAAACATGTTGGCCCAATGGCATATGGAGTCGGGGCGCATCTGGCCCCGACTCTTTGCCTGAAAGGCGAAGCCACGAGAAACGAATTTCCCAACTCTAGCATGGGAAACCAAAAGCCCATTACTCACTGTGGGACGATCCGAATCGAAATCTATGGTGTAAGTGAATGCGTTCAGATGAGCGAGTACGGTATGAAGGAGACACTTTCACGCGCCGAAAAGCACATCATTCGAAAGCTACGGACGCGAAAAGTTGGTTTGCACCAAAAATTTTTGAATTTCGTCCAAGCGTTCTCGAGTTATAAGCGTAAACGCGACCGCGTGGGCGTTTTTGGCACCTCTCAAAATAATTTCTAGCCTCGTGATTGGTCAACAAAACATTTTAAGCCTTCCCATTGGTCAACAAAATTTTTGAGCTCTAAATAACATCTGGTATTCCACTCAACTCGAGTGAGAGTAGGTCGTATTATTTGCACAAGACAAACAAAGTATGTCTGACATAGACAGAGTAAGCCATAGAACAATAATCACACCATCTGGTTTGGCAACTAAATACCATTGTTCCTACCTAGCGCATAGCCCAGCATTAGTTGAATGGTCACAACTTTCACACCATCTGGTATGTCAACTAAAATACATTGAGTCAACCTACTACGTTGTTTATCATTACTTGAATGGGCCCCATAGGAACAATGATAAACGGCATTTTTGAAGTCTTAAAATTTCGTAATGGTTCGAAAAGATGTGGATATGTTTTATTTTTTCAAAAGCCGTTTGAAAGTGAAAGTTTCTTTGTTACGCAGTGTACGAAATGTGCCGACCGTTTCACAATACTACATATTTTCAAATAAATTCAAATTAAATAATTTTGGCAATTTAATAATTTATTTACGAATTTAAATGACTACATGTAAAAAATAATTCCATTCACGAAGCGGAATAGAAGAGTGGTTAGCGAGCTGGCATTCAACCTACGAGTTAGCAGTTCGATCCCAGATGACGGCAATGTTGATGAATGAAAGTGAAATATAGTAATAAAAGAAAGCCGAATTGCGCCGATGTTTTTTGAAACGCAACTTTTTTTTGAAAAGTCGTATGAATGTGAAAATAGGCGTGTTGCGTAGAGCGTGAAAAATTACGTTAGTTTGAATTTTACAAAATTTCATTTCAACCAGCAGTTCAAAAGTTATATCCAAAAGAAACATCATGCCAAACATGGCATTACCAAAAACGCTCATCCCTTTTCAAAAGTACTGTAAATGTGCCGGTTGCGTAGAGTGCCAAAGGTTACGTTTGTTTCTATTTTTCATAATGAAATTTAAGATAACTTTTCAAAACTTTTAACCAAAACAACAAACCGAATGCGATAAAATTTCACCAACTTATATACGCTCTTACTTGAAAATTTTTCCAATGTTATGTAGGGGAGGCATAGTTTGACCCCCCCATTCTAAACGGTAATCTACGATGCTGAACGATACTCTACCGTTAGTAGCCTGCCTTAGGACGGTCTGCTTTAGTGAAGCCTTAGGACGGTCTGCTTTAGTGAAGCCAAACTTCCCGATGCCTTCTAAGGTTTGATCCCAACTGCCACGGTGTTTAAACGGTATGCTGTTCTACTATGCCGATGAGTATAAGCTTTGCTCTAGATTCCCAACGCCTCATACCGATCATTTGCTTGCAAGGTAGGTAAATTTTATCGGTAAAAACCGTTAGCCATCCTATAATACCGATCAGAAATGCTTGGTGTACCGTTTAACTTGAAGCAATTACCGTTAACCACTGTAGGGTACCGTTTAGAATAGATGACAGATCACCCCTACCCTACATAATACTCAATGCAAACATAGACATGGTATTTTTTTAAAAATACCTTTTTTGAAGTTTTTTTTTCTGACCAAAAATTAAAAAAAAAATTTTTTTGTAGCCAGTACTGCCAATCGATTCGTCATCAAAAATAACGCAAAAAATTTTTTTTTTCAAAATTTTAAGTTACTGTAAATTTTTGGCGACTGGGGGGGGTAAATTTTTTTCAATCCGCTATAACTCCGGAACGGTTGGTCCAAATTCGATGGGGTTTTCAATTTTCAACTCAATTCGATGTCCTCTATCCGACTGTCCATGTTTCAAAACACCAAACATCGCCGTTCAAAAAATAATTTTTTTCAGTTCTAGAATTTTATCAATTTCAAAAAAGTTGCAATATTTTATTAACGCCTTTACGTAATTTGATGGGGTTTTCGATTTTTATACTAAACGCAATGTCCTGAATCGCAATAGGCTATTTTCGAGTCACCAATGCTAAGACGTCATACTTTTTGAGAAATTTTTTTCTAGAATAATATGTGTTTATTTACATTTATTGCGGTTTCTTATTACTGGGCGCACATAAATTGATGGAGTTTTCAATTTATTAACTAAACTCGATATCGCGCATCCAACTAGCATGGTTTCGAAATTCCAAAATAAATTCTTCAATATTTGCAGGTCGATTTTGTTCTAGAATTAAGCAATTATTAAAAGATCGCATTTCTTAGTAATAATTGCATGCGATATTAGTGTACTTTTATATGATAAGATATATACATCGAAGCACAATATATAAAACTGTAAAATGAATGTTTAATCATGAACCACTTTTATTATTTATTAAACAGAAGGACAAATAATTTCTGCCTAAAACAATGGTGGTTCGTGCTGCGTAGCAGCACGAACCACCCCCCAAAGTGAAGTATTTGAAACAAATTAAATTTTATTTTCGTTAAGTTGGGTGGGTGGGTGGCATATTACATTTTATTTTATTTAAACATCCGATATTTGCTCTTTATGTTATTGTTTGTATAAAACAACTCACAGCTACTGTAATATCATAAATAGAGGTTGGGCATTGTATACTATTTGCTTTCGCTAAGGTATATGGTAGCATGAATGTTCTATAATATATAATACAGCAATCGAACTGTTTACATAAAATGGATGACATTTTAAGGGGTGTGATAACAGGGCTGGACTGTACTTTTATGTTATTATCCCTTTTCATCAATGTGTTGAACTGTAGTACATTTTCTTCTGTTTGGAGAATCAAACAACAAGCTGCATCATAATTATAATATTGCATTCTATAAGTGTGGGGTGCAGTTCAATGACAGGAATAATATTCTTCAGAATTAAATACATCATTAGCAGGCTTGTGTGAATTACTTACTGTGTTAGTTTAATATGTGAAATCGCCACATAGACAACAGATGGTGAACTATGTAAATAATAGCATGGCTATCAATATTTATGAGGCCTTAAATTATAATTGCAAATAATTTGTAGTTGTTTCAGCTGTTTGATTTTTAGCGCAGCTGAATGTTTCTGGGCCTTTATAATCGTGACATGTAGAGTTGGTATATATGGGAAATAATATAAAAGTCTAATTGTAAAATCTGTCGCAGTAATGTTCTGAATTCTGATGCAGATTTCTGCTTCTACATATTACAATAAAGTAAAAACTACATCTTTCTTCAGCTTGAGCTTGAGAACTTTCTAAGACCAACTAACCCACATTGATGCCGCCATTGGGTCTACAACTAGTTACATTAGCACAACCTACAGTTAGAAGGAGAGAGAAGGCTAATAGGTTTTATCCTGACCAATCGGTGTCAGGATAGTGCTTTGCTATTGGCTGCGGCCTGTGGATTAATCAGTTTATTGTTTAATCGGTTTGTTTAATCGGTTTAATTAATCTCTCTCTCACTCTCCATCTATTGTCGGCTGCATAATATTAGGATGTTGTGTCGCCATGTACAGTAGGTATGTAATTACAATGCACTGGGCCCATCTGAAGAATACCAGAATTTCTGTCGTTATATTTCACTTGGCAGTTACCCCCATGTGAGAAATACCAGGTTTTCACCAAAAACACAGGTTACAGAAAGGCTGAATCTAATCAAAACAATAAACGAATTAGTATATGTACAGGTTATAAGACAGAAATAAGCGATATAAAACACTTAATAAAGATAAATGAAAAAAAATAAAAATCTTCATATATAAAATTTCAATCAAAAGTCGACCGAAAAGTGAAATCCTGTTATATTTCACATGGGCGATGCTCTGTACCAATAAATATACTAAACACAATAAATAGTCCTACACTAATAAATGTAGTAGATTGCGCGGTCAGGTGACTTCCAATTTGGTTCTATTGGCAAGGCTCCCTCCTTGTAAGCTTGAACTTTGTAGCTTACAAGCTGGGGTGTTAATCGTTTCCCATTTTTGGCTAATAACTGTTTAAGGTGACATTGATTTTCTGGATGGTGGAGTGCTCTCAGGGCTCGCTCCCGTAACACCCACCCCCCCCCCCCCCCCCCCCCCCTATACAATATTTCAGGGAACCTGGAATTTCTATCTCAAAAAATGGTCTTCGTCATCTGGCAAGTGATTGTTTTAATCACTATGAGGACGGTTTCTTTTCTAGAATACGACCTTCCTGGTTCGTATTATTATTATTATTATTATCGTTCTCATAGGAACAGAATACTTATGACCGGTAAGAGACGACAGCAAACACAATTGTTGAAATAGTAGAACACAAGCACAAAAAAAGAAAATAGATAAGTAAACACATGGATATTAATTAATCAAGATCAAGTACTAGATACGTATAGTAAAATATCCTGAATTAAATTTCTACTGGACCCATTTATTTCTAGCCCAAACTTTAAGACACCTGATAATTCCCTGCACATAGCTACCCTCGTACTACTACTACTTTTTGCTGCAAATGCTAACTGTATACAGAAATGTTATATTTTTATCAGATGATCGTTCAATTTCAGTGCATCTAATATTTGTACTTCACGTGTATTGAATAGCCCATAAAGTTGTTTATATATGGCCTAACAACAGTTGTGGTATTACTGAACTCTCAATGGTAACTACCGAAGCCGGTATTCTTGGGTCTTATTGGCTGTTCTATTTCACTGAGCCTTGTTTGTACCCTTATATAATCAGTGTCCACCCTGACACTATAGGCTTAACCTGATGCCATCTTCAGGTACTTTACATCAATTTTATAGCCTAGCAAGTCATGTTAGTTACAACGGCTTGCATTATTTTACCTTATTACTTGCAATTTGTCACTTGTCATTTGCAATTTAACATCTTATTGCTTATTATTTGCGTTTACTATTATTGCATTACTTGTTAATGAATATACTGGACCAGAGATCAAACCAACTCGATTTCCACACGGTGAGTGCATATTGCGCCCTGTCAGTAATAGATTCGGTTCAATTAATGCGAGTGTGTGTGTCTATAGTACTGCAATATTATTCCCAACTAGTAAACATCATCTACCAACTATGCAAGTGATACGAGTAAACTGTGCGCTTATCACGCACTAAGCCAATGTAGTGTCCTACCTGTGATATATATAAGTCATACGTACATTTACTATTACTAGCCAACAACACAATATAATGGAATGGTTTACACGTAACTATCGCGCCCCCTTGAAGCAGTTTGTAAGTGCTGAGGCTTTATACTTACAGTAACTAATTCTAGATCCCGTTAAGATATATATATTAGATAATATATATATACCCCCACACTTTCGTGAGTGTTCCTGCTGTGCGGCAGGTATCCCAAGGCATTGATAGCACTCATAAGAACTACATAAAGACTTGCTGTGGCATCTTTACGTTAGCCTCCCATAAACGCCTTGACACTACTACTATGATCGGCATGCTGCATTGCAGCTGCATTTTTAAGAATGCTGTGCCGGCTTATCGACAAAATTGCACCACCACAACTCCCTATCACCCATGACATTTGCTAGATCATCCGCATCTTCAAGGCCAGTGTCCTTTAAGATGCGTCTCTAGAAAGTCATGGGCTGTCCACCATGCTTAGTCACTCCATGGGGCTGCCAAAGTACAAGATTATGCACTGGCTGGCCCTCATGGCGAAAGCAATGTCCTGCAAAGCGGAGGCGATTTTGTTCTAGCGTCAAGCTTGGGGGAACCAAATTCCAGACTCAAACCAAACGCATTTGCCTAGGCATACTCAGCGCTTATTTCGACCCCATAGGATTCAGCAGCCCAGTTATATTGCGGGCTCGAGACCTCGTTCCACGTATGTGGATGGAGAATGATAGTAGAAATACGCGTCAGCGCGGATGGCCTGCAAAACGACTTGCCTGCTAGAAATCGCACAAGAAGAATCTGGCAGATACGGCAAGCAAGAAGTCAAGCTGGTCTTGACTTACTTTTATTTTAATGGTTAACTCCTAAGTGACATTTGAGTGCGCTGCATATCACACTCAAGCGTGGGAATGGGTTATGTGAAGTTAACCACTGACCCCCCTTTTTCAAAAATATGCCATATATTCAGCTTGACAGGCTAACAAAATTTATCCCTATATCGCTTCGTCCCCAAAAACAATAGGACTATGGGATATTTCATGATAAATCGTTTTATACATGGTGCATGAAACTTGATCTTAGTCCTAGAGCAACTATGGACAAAATGACATAAACCATAGGACTGTGGGATGTTTCATGATAAACAATTCTATACACAGTGCATGAAACTTGATCTCAGTTCTAGAACATTTTAGAATATTACGAATGGGAGGTTCATGATAAGCCGTTATACACACGACGCATGAAACCTGAACCCAACTTCAATAACATGTTGCGATAAGTCATTATTAAACATGACGCGCAGCCAACCAAAACCCTTTAACTGTATGATGACGGTGATAATACAATTGAATGCGGAATCCATATCCTTTATTTCGGTTAAACCAAACTCTGGGTAAATTCTGGAGACGGCACGCCACTTCTTGTATAACCCGAGTATAAAGGGAGTAACAAATAAAATTATAATAAACCGTAATAGTCATGATAAGTGATTATTAAACATTGCGCATGACAATAACAAACCTTGGTCTTGCTGTATTATGACGGCCCAATCCCACTTGAATGCCGAGTCTTAATTATTACTCCCGCTTCTTGTCAATTGCCAGAGTACAGTAAGAGATGTCAATTATTAGTTGGCTTGACACTTCAAGAACCAACATAGCTCGATATTGATTAATACAATATCACATCCATATAAATCCGTTCAAGTCACTGTAATAATGAGCATTACGGGAACGGTCGCGGTCCATTTGTGAATTTCTCCCAAGGGATGACTAAACTTAGTTTAAGTCACCAGATCACGTAAATATTTATTATGTTATTTATTAATAGCCTAATACCACCAACCCTTAATTATGACATTAATACTACAATAGTATAAACACCAATACTATACAGACAAACACTACATTCAAATAATAAAAAATTAGTGAGTATCCATGGAAACTAATATCAACATTCGGGAAATAGTAGGTTTGTGATAAACATTTGTGTGTATTGTAATATTGTGTGCTTTAGTTTGCATGACAGCATGAATAGCAACTGTTCTACGTGTGTTTACTGTAGCGAACCGAAACCCTATTGCTGACTAATTGCAATTGCACTACAATACTAGATACCCCGACAAATAGCCCTTGGATAAGACCGGCCTCGAGCTTTCCCTGCGCGTTAGCCGTTGCGTCATCCACCCGTTCTTCCACGCCTTTTGGATAGGGAATTGACGTAGCGCGCGCTAATGTGGCCAGGGGAGGGCTTGGGTCCGTGTCGGGCGGGGGATGGAGGGCGGCTCAGCATCGCCGGCCCTATACAAACTCAAGTTGTCATAACAATTATATCGACTCATTGGTTTGCTTTGTTGAATTATCAATATATTTATACATTGTTGATAACAATTATGGATATTTCTAATGATGACTCAATATATAATATTGATACACAGCGACCACGACTCTCGGAGGAATATAACCGGTATATAAAACTGGTATATAAAACATTTATGGATAACCGTCGCCTCATCTATTGGAACTTGGATGTACCCTACCTTGAAGATAATTTAAGATATGTCGAACAAACACAAATATATGTGACACGCCTCATTATGGATTTATAAGAATAACACATGGAGAACCCGATTCATTGGATACTTCATGGACACCAGTAGAACTGACCACCGAAGTGGCTAACGCTGAATGGTTACATACAGTTAATGCTATTCACAGTTATGGTGTTACGATCTATGATAACGAAGACTCCATACTGGATCCTGAGCTCAGTTCAACTCGGTTGATTCATATCAGCGGCCTCACTGGAGCCACACACGTTTTTTTACGTATACTTGTCATGGCACCAATAGCGTTTTCCCTGCCTTGACTGCCTATCAACGCCGTGCGAGACATCAACAGTTTGTTAAAGCGGAGGCTTATGTCAATGACGCGAATCGACACCCAGTCGTGGGAATAGATGCAGCATTATTGCCGCAACCCGTACTGGACATTTTCTCGGACGAACCAGTTTATAAACTCGGTTTAGCCATATATCGGGACTTGAATGATGATTTACCTATCGTCCATGACATACCATTAACATTTAACATTAACATTTCTTAAAACCACCCTTGCCAATATTGACAGTCAGTTCTATGTGAAATCACTGTCTCAGCGAGAGCTACGTCGCACCGCAGCGGATGAGCTAGCCAGCGGTTACTTTGCTATATTCCGATACGCATGTATTTCAAATCTCCATCAATCGGTGATCGAGAGAAGCCTGTTACCAAACCTGGTTTCTCGGTTGGACAAATGTAAACTGACGCCCCCAACTAAACGGAGGAACCAATCCACCTAGAAGCGACCTCAGTAGCCGCCTCTGTCGTGCTCACCCGGTCTGGTGTCGTTACCCAAACTATCCACTCTGGATCAGTTGCTGTGCGCAAGCTCTTAGCCGCTCCTCTGGAACCGGAAATCCGTCGACCGGCTGTCGTCTCGCGCGCCACGAAACCGGCTGAGTTCCCGTCCTTACCTGGCACCTCCACTGGAACATACACTGATCGTCCGAGTTCTCCAATGCCTGACGCGGTGGATATACATCCAGACATGTCCCAACGAGACGCTTTCGAGCGACGACCTGACATTACCCGTGCCCGACGCCCGCAAAGAAGAGGAAACGACTCTTTATGCGTATTACACCCAAACACCCCAAACGAAAGCGATAATATAAGATTATTATTAGTTAGCCTGTCAAACTTTATAAAATCCCCGTAACTGTTCGCAAACTATCATATTTGTAAATAATGAACAATATGTACTTCTTATAGTGAGATTGAAATTCAGTACATTAGTACCTAAAGAGATAATATGACTCATTACTTATTTACGTACCTAAAGAGTATCTGTAAATACATCAAACTCTAGTATTATTTGAAAGATTGTTTAATACTTACATAGTTTCACCGGAAGTGACTTAACGAAATTTATTGTTTATATATGAGTAAGCTGACCTACCTTAATTAACTTCGTTTAATTTAGTTGGATTGTTTATCACATTTAATTGTATGTAGCGAGTATTTGATATCAACATGATTTGATTGCTGAAGGTTCGTATATACCTCTTTCGATGTAATTTTAGAAAAAACTCAACATTGTGTCATTAACACATTGTGTTGTGAACTTGTACGTGATTTTAGGGAACGGTTTTGCTGCAAATGCTAACTGTATCAGAAATCTTATATTTTTATCAGATTATCGTTCAATTTCAGTGCATCTAATATTTGTACTTCACGTGTATTGAATAGCCCATAAAGTTGTTTATATATGGCCTAATAACAGTTGTGGTATTACTGAACTCTCAATGGTAACTACCAAAGCTGGTATTCTTGGGTCTTATTGGCTGTTCTATTTCACTGAGCCTTGTTTGTACCATTATATAATCAGTGTCCACCCTGACACTATAGGCTTAACCTGATACCATCTTCAGGTACTTTACATCAATTTTATAGCCTAGCAAGTCACGTTAGTTACAACGGCTTTGCAATATTTTACCTTATTACTACTTGCAACTTGTCACTTGTCATTTGCAATTTAACATCTTATTGCTTATTATTTGCATTTACTATTATTGCATTACTTGTTAATGAATATACTGGACCAGAGATCAAACCAACTCTATTTCCACACAGTGAGTGCATATTGCGCCCTGTCAGTAATAGATTCGGTTCAATTAATGCGAGTGTGTGTGTCTATAGTACTGCAATATTATTCCCAACTAGTAAACATCATCTACCAACTATGCAAGTGATACAGGTAAACTGTGCGCTTATCACGCACTAAGCCAACGTAGTGTCCTACCTGTGATATATATAAGTCATACGTACATTTACTATTACTAGCCAACAACACAATATAACGGAATGGTTTACACGTAACTATCGCGCCCCCTTGAAACAGTTTGTAAGTGCTGAGGCTTTATACTTACAGTAACTAATTCTAGATCCCGTTAAGATATATATATTAGATAATATATATATACCCCCACACTTTCGTGAGTGTTCCTGCTGTGCGGCAGGTATCCCAAGGCATTGATAGCACTCATAAGAACTACATAAAGACTTGCTGTGGCATCTTCAGGTTAGCCTCCCATAAACGCCTTGACACTACTACTATGATCGGCATGCTGCATTGCAGCTGCATTTTTAAGAATGCTGTGCCGGCTTATCGACAAAATTGCACCGCCACAACTCCCTATCACCCATGACATTTGCTAGATCATCCGCATCTTCAAGGCCAGTGTCCTTTAAGATGCTTCTCTAGAAAGTCATGGGCTGTCCACCATGCTTAGTCACTCCATGAGGCTGCCAAAGTACAAGATTATGCACTGGCTGGTCCTCATGGCGAAAGCAATGTCCTGCAAAGCGGAGGCGATTTTGTTCTAGTGTCAAGCTTGGGGGAACCAATGAGACACCTCCAATGTTTATAGTGTCTGGTTGGAGATATGTGCATTGTACTTGACACAATGAACGCGGTGTAGCATTCTTGTGACTGTGCCATCCAGAGATTTGGTGTCCTCAGCAGTTAGAGCCCAGCATGGACTCCCATAGAGGAGTACTGGAACTACTGCTGCTCTAAATAATCGGATCTTAAGTTTCCGATTAATTCTCGTTGACTTCCAAATCCTGGAAAGCCTATTCAAGGCTGCCCATGCCTTTCCCTTACGTATTCGAAGGTCCTCACCTGACTTCCGGATCCATGATCCCAGGTAACAGAAGTCATCCACATGCTCAAGCATACCATCTTTTGAGCTTTTGCTCATCCGATCAGAGACTTGCTGAGGACTTTCAAAGTTAACTGTCAAAATTTTGGTCTTTCTGGAGTTAATAAAAAGACCAACACTAGAAGCAGCATGTTCTAATGATCTGAGGAGCCGTTGGGCTCCCTCTAGTGATTCTGAGAGTACTCCTAATTCATCAGCAAAGTCTAGGTCAGTTAGGTACTTGGCAGGATTTCCTCGACTTCTGGAGCCAGTAGGTGGAGTTATCATCACCCCGAATCCAGCACCCGTGAACCGGACACTGGGACCGGGCTGCCACCGGGCTGCCACCATTGCCGAAACCCGGCTCCTCCATAAATATTGCCATTCGGACATTCCCTTGTCCGGAACTGCCGCCACCTGTTGCGGGACACCTCCGCCATATTGGACACCATGAGCTCGGGAATCGCCACCAGGGACACCATGCCGGGCACGGAACCCTCACCCAAGTGTGTCCGTTGGTCCACCACCTTGGTGACCACCAAACCCATCACCACACGCGCCACTCCCACTCCTGATCGCTACCAACGGCGACAACGGCACCCCCCAGCGGCTCTGGAGTACAACCCATAATTCACGGACTGAAACTGAAACTGAATGTAATTTGAGCCTTGCTCGTGCTGTGCGATGGACCGACCACGCCAGCACCCGGACTTTCGGACACTTACGGACATTATGATAGCCCCAGAAAATATTCCTGGGACTCGAAAGGGGATGGGGGCTATTATACATACAGTAGTTTATTACGCCTTGCGACCCATAGATAGCGCTAGGCTAGCATTATTATTATCTTTAGGTTTCTTGCTGTAGTACTGTACACCTAAGCCTATATGAAGCCACGGCCCTACTGTAGTTGGTGTAGTGGTACCATATATTATATGCGATATATGCATGATACACTAAGGAATGAAACAGGAAATTGAAGGCCTATGTCATATTATATTTTTATCCCATACGGATAAAAAATTCGGACAAAAAAATAGTACTTACTTTTTGTAATAGAAATAGTTATTATTATTTGGTATGAATTAATATTCTAGAAGACCATGACAATGATATGTAGCACTCTAATTAATTGGGCACTCCCAGGCAAAAGGGTCCCTACTACGCCCTGAAGACACCCCCTACAATTTTTTTCTACCAGTGCTTTTCTAGTGTTTTCAAATTTTTTTTTTTTTTTTTTTTTTCCTAGATAAATATATATTGGGCTATAAATTTAACAACATACGAATATAATTATTCACTAATAACTAACTATTCCATAAATTCAACTACCTAATCTACTAGTTCTAGAAATAACGGCTGATTGAATAGAGTTTGTAAAGGTTTCATCTAGTATTCCTCCTCTCCTTCCTCTCTTTCTTCTCTTTCTAGTGTTTTCAATAATTTTTTGGTATTGGTGAATGTTCTGTGTTTTGCGAACAATACTGTGTTTTGGGCATAACCTCTACAAAATTTTCTAAATCTAGCTAGATTTTGTTACTTTTTTTTAAATGTTCTAGAACATAATGTCTAAATAAAATACTTTAAAAATTTTGTTCTATAATAAATAAATAATTTATCTAATAATCTATAATAAATGTCTAATAAATATATTTAAAAAAAATAATAATAATCAAAAGAAATAGGGTTGGTGGCTCCATGACATACTAAATATAATAATATCAGACATTGATGAAGTAAGAGTAAGGACAAGTTAGATGATACCGGTAATTACTATTGATTCTAATTAAATTTAAGAAAGTTATAGTTGGAAGAAGAATGGATGGAGGGAGATAGAGAATCCCAACGAAGGCGACTCAACCCTGTTGTCTAAAATGTCTAATAAATTACTTTAAAAATTTTGTTCTATAATAAATAAATTGTTGTTCTAGAACATTTCATAAAAAATCAAGCCTATTTGTTAAATTTTTAACATTTAATTTTCATTATTTTTTATGTTATCTTTGTTTCCATAAAGAATAGTCAATCAGTTTTGCTAGCTATTCTAATCGAAAACAATTTATAGAACTTGATACTTTCCGTGCATAAGACAACAATATTTCATGTTAATTTATAACACATAGCCAATATTATTCATTAAATTATATTTATTAAATATAAATACTTAACATAAAATATTTTAACTAGCTAATAATAACTAGTAGCTAATAATTATAAACAGCAAAAAACAACTTTTTTTAAATGTTCTACAACTAAAAATATTTGTTCTAGAACATTCTTTAAAAAAATAAATAGACTATTTTTCTAACACATTTTTAAAAAAAATAACAAAAAATAGCTAGGAAAACAACAAAAAACCTAATTAATTAAAAATGTTCTAGAACAACAATTATTTGTTCTAGAAAAAAATTAATAGACAATATGTTTTAGAACAAGCTAGCATACAAAAAATTGGAGGGGGGTGTGCCCTAAACACAGTAGTACCATATGTTCTATAACATTATTAGATAGATGTGTATTTCATGGTAGCTTGTGTATTTTTACTAGCTTGTAAAGGATTTCTCGTGCCTTCAGCACGATAAGCTCCTAAACGGCTTTTAAATGTATCTCAAAAATGATTCCAAGTCCTAACACACTTCGTTTACTGCTTTAGTTTTTCTTGGTCGAGATGACTGACTTGAAATAGCTCGCATAACACACGTTCCTACAACTGCTTATACTTTACGGACGTCCACAACCCTTTCAAGATAGTGCAAAAAAACGGAGATTTCTATTTTCCAGATGTTATTAATGTCTTCCTTGGATAAAAAATAGTGTATGGTACACCGTAACACCATAGAAAACCCTCTGGGAAGAGGAAAAAAGAGAAACCAGGTGAGGGGTGGTTTGGGTCCGTTAGGAACCACAGTATAGCCTCGAAAAATAATCCCAGTCTATAGTCCTATAGTCTATCTATCAAGCAAACAGTCGGCCGAAGCCGGAGGCGAAGGCTCCTCTTTCGATAGCTGCTACCCGAGGGTAGGGGTGGGCGCTACTCCTATAGTCTATATAGGTTGCTAAAAAATAGTCCGAAAAGTTTTAATATAGAAAATTTGTCGTAAAATAATTGGTGCGGCTTCATCCTATTGGAAAACTTGGCAATATTGCAAACACCAGGTTACTTTCTATTTCCAAATGGGGGTGGGAGTGATTGGACGCAGGAAGTTCGCTGATACCTTGTCCTACGACTCAAAGGTATGACCGAGGTCGCGCCAATGTTGCTGGCAGAGTGTGCAAGCACTAGAGGGCTGGTTGGCCCAGAGCTCTTTCTCTGTAGGAACTAACCAACCCACGCTCCTAAGCCCCACCAACACTAAGCGAAGTAAAGGTGGGTATAGGAACAGTCCAACCCGGCTGCTGAGAACTGAGCCAAGATAGCGTGCCAAGGGCTGCCATCTACAAGGCCGAGTGATACTGACTGCTGAAATAGTGAAATGTGGCCCCTTATAAACCCGGTGTTTGGGGTCAATAAGGAGTTGACCCCTAATTATCACTTGCTAAGGATAGTGGTCTTTCCTTAACAAGAATTTGTTAATACACGTTAAAGTTATAATTGAAATTGACAGGTGAACTATTCCCATTATTATTTAACATAGCTTCCCAGGGATAATGTGTGTAAGCCAATCATAATATGTTTAGGCAGGCTATAATGAGAGTGATGCTCTCCCATTGGGTGGAGGTAATTGGGAGAGATGCTAGGAAGATATTACTGACTGGTGGGTTTATTGGGTGTTTGAAGCAAAGAGCAAAGGCGGCCCTTCAAAGGCGGCTATTCCCTCTCTCTCAGGGGTGTAACCCTTGACCCCTATTGTGTGTGTGTTCTCTGGGGTTTCTCCTTCCCACTTTGTTGGGGTGACACGAGGTTGATTGATAGTCATCCTCGTGTTCCCCAATATTGCTTAAACCTCACTTTATGGGGTGGTTAGCGGAATTGAATAAGCTAACATCCCTTGATAATGGTGAATGTTCTATAACCCAGTAGGTATTTTTTTTATGGTAGCTAGTGTTTTTTTTACTTGCTAATATTTTTTGAAAATAAATGATTTTACTTTTTTTGTTAACAATTGATAAGTCCAGTAGTATACCGCTTACCGCATCCTAGTAACGAAGCACCTTACTGTAGAATCCAGCAGTGCATACGGGCTCGTACACAGTGCTGTTCAACAGTCATTTGGTGTTATTTAGTTAAAGTGGTTTTAGTTAATTTGTCGCGACGAATTTAGTTAGTTAAAGCGTTTTTTAAAGAAAAATAGTTGAACTTTCAACTAAATTCTAACTAAATTCCAAACCTTAGCCATACCACCATTACCGATCACACTGTACTATTCGGCCTTCTTAACCCTATTAAACCCGGGGGGGGGGGGGTCAATATGACCCCCCCCCCCGTGGTTTTTTTATTATAATTCTGAAACAAACACAGTTGGGAATCTGAAATTTTATGACTTTTCCTAAAAATCTATTGTCTTCCTAGTAGTGAAAACCGTTTTGAAAAATGTTGGGTAGTTTTCGAGTTATAGCACCATTTTTTAACCCTACTTTTGGCACTTTTTTTGTGACGTTTTTTGAAAATTACATTTCATTAAATATTAATTGTAACATCTCTATTTTTGATTTACACCGGTTTTTTGGTGTTAGCAATTGGATAGAATTTATATAAATTGATTTAGAAATTTCAAACTTGTTTTTTTCGGCGGGTGCCAAATTTTGGTGCCAGCACCAAATTTTGAAATATTTCAATTTTGTAAATTGATTGTTTGAAACTTGTTTTTTACGCAATTGGGGTTTTTGGAGTTCTGGTTTCGATGAAATATATACGAGTTGCACCAAGCGTATCAAACTTGTATTTTTCAGTGCTGTGTGCAAATTTTGGTGCTAGCACGAAATTTTGAAAATCCATTCAATAGATAAAATTGCTTGTGACAATTTATTTCTTGCATTTTAGAGGTTTATGGCTGTTCTGAATTCAATGGAATATATAATTATCGAACTAGACATCTCAATCTTGTATTTTTCGGAAGTGAGTGCAAAATGTGGTGCTAGCACCAAATTTTGAAAACCATCAAATATATCAATTGATTGTGTCATCTTGTTTCTTGCGTAATACGGGTGCGTAATACGGGTTTGTTAGGGTTCTGAATTCAATGGAATCAATAAAAACAGCACTGGACATCGCAAACTTGTACTTTTTGGTGATGGGTACGAAATTTGGTGCTAGCACCAAAATTTGCCAAATTACGCCGAAAAATACTAGTAGCAATGATCTGGCATATTTGAAATGTATTCCATTAGAATCAGCGCCCTAGAAAACCTGAAAATGTGAATTTATAGCATCGTATAAGTGAATTAAAAATTTTGTGTTCTAACTGAAAAGTGCTGGTTACTTGTTCTTTTCATTTTTTTCCTACGCATAGAGGACTAAACAGCCATTTATGGTAATCAAATCATTTTTAAATATTTTCCAATGTATTTTGCGCCCCAGAAAACCTGTATTGAAAAACAATTAGCCGAAAAATGTAACTTACAAATTTTGTGAAAATTGTGCACTACTTGTAATTTTGGTGCTGCAATATTACCACCCCAGTACATATTTTAGAAATTTTTTTTTCGGTCCGATCCATACTAGTGATACCTACGTACAAACAAAAAATCAGACGTTTTCGTCAATATTTGTAGATTTTAGAGGGAGGGGTCAATATGACCCCCCCCCCCCCCCCACCCCCCGGTATTTGTACAACATTTTATAGCCCGGTACTAATAGGGTTAAATATTGGATGGCAATGAGCAATGAGGATGTCAAGAGGTTTGGATGAGAGATGTGGATGGGAATAATATGGGAATTTATATACTGTATCTAAAGTGGTATAGTGCTGCCTACGAAGGCGTGAAAAATATATTACATAGCTGTTGGTACTTTTTGAAATTATAAAAAAAAATGGGAAAACATTGAGATTTCAGGTTTAAACTGTTACAGAATATATTAATGACCAAAAATATTAATGATATTATAACAGTTTTACAGCTTATATTAATTTTTTTCAAAAATTACTTGCTAGTAAAAAATACACTAGCTACCACAAAAAAATATCTGCTAAGATTCTAGAACATTCACCAATATCAAAACAAACACTCAAAAACACAAAAAAAGGTTAAAAAAAATAACAGGGGGAAGTTCATTTTTGGATAGTTTACCTTAGATTGTAGGATTCAGGCTAAAAACAAAACACTGGGAACTTTAAAAATATATAAATACCTTGATAATAATTATTGTAACTAATAGATTTGTACACTAATGAAGTTGAAAAAGTAGTAACTTCCACTAATTGTAAAAAGGTTTGCACTAATACAGAAATTATAATATAATAAAGAAAGGATGTATAAAATACCAACGATTATACTAAATCATAATTGCCGATTATTAACATTAAGAGAAATAGGTATTGTGAATGTAACTCGGGCTTTGGCAACAGGAATAGTGAATGCAGAATGTCGGAGATGGAAACTGCAGGCAGTTCGAAATGATAATCAATGCAATGTCCTCTGTAAGTGGCTGAAAGAACTACCAAATGTCCTTCGCATTGATCTACGGAAGTTCATTCTACATGCTTATATTATGGCATTTAAACAGTTGAGGAAGAAGTTCAATAAATTATATCCGCCATATAATGCTAATAATGATATACATTTCAGGAGAATAGGGAGATGGCTTCAGAGACATGTATTGCGAAAGAAACCAACTTTGGGCGGCATTATGGAAACCTACAGAAATCTTTACATCAATCAACGTTTTTGTACAATTGATATAATTGTTAATAAAGATTTTCACAAAGAATTTCAATATAGGGCAATTGTTGTCCGTCTATTAAGTTGGCTGCCAAAAATGGCAGATGCACTGACGTCAATAGATGTGCTATATTTGTCCCGAGACCTGTTGTCCCGCACACTGAATACTATATTTATAGGCAAATTTATGTTTCCTTTGCTCGTATCTATAAAAATTCCACACATAACTGAAGACATTCTCAAAGGTATCATATGCAGCTGCCCCAATCTCAGAGTTCTACATATTCCTTGTTCTGATGTCACCATCGACACCTCTACACTACAGAGTCTAGCACAACTGGAAAGTTTGCAGGTGTTAAATATTCAGATGTGTGATGAGATATCAATTGATAAAATAATTGAAATGCAAAAAATGCTGCCAAAGATCGACATTATTACATATAAATCTAGGGAGATACTTGAGAGAAACATAAGTAACTTTCGTTTCCGCTATTTCAGTGTTTTTAACAGTAATGATACTGATCAATCTATCACTGACTACCTCAAGGAAACTGTAATTCCTCATTGCCGAGATGATATCGAAGAGCTTGTGTTTAAAGTTTATTTATATCAGGATCTCCAATTATTCGACCAACTTAAAGCATTTCCAAACTTGTCTAAGTTGATTTTCAAAGTGAACGGTGAAATGTCTCCAGAAATTATAATGGAAACAGCTCATAGAGGTATTACTCTCCCAAATGTCACAGAATTGTTTTTAAGTGTGTTAATGTCTGAACCAGTCATTTTGGCTGATTTAGGCTACATATTTCCAAATGTAAAGAAATTGAAATTAAACAGGATTCTATTTCTTGAAAACCCCGCTAACAATATTATAATGAGATTTCTTCGAATGATCGATATACAAATATATAACTACCAAAGTCTAATAATGTTACTAAGAGCTTTGCAACCATCATTAACTAAAATATCCATTAGCTTTGCTCATAGCTATTCCCATTTTGGTGTGCCACAACCTACCCAATCAGAAGTAAAGGAAGATATCAAGGCAATCATAGATTCTGGGACTTTTGATGATTTAGAGTCTATCAGCTTGTATCACAGCATATTTGTTAATGATTTATCTAAGGAATTTGTGGAAATATTAGCTGAATCAGTATGGAAACGATGTAAGAAGTTGCACCGTTTCACAAAATCAATGTATTGATGAACTACAATCAACACG
Source organism: Nemertoderma westbladi (assembly GCA_032718475.1). Lineage (NCBI taxonomy): Eukaryota > Metazoa > Xenacoelomorpha > Nemertodermatida > Nemertodermatidae > Nemertoderma > Nemertoderma westbladi. The sequence goes on from JAUCBJ010008167.1 coordinate 57,590, forward strand.
TGGCATCTAGTGAATAATGGTGCCGTCGATGAACTATTTCTTTAAATGTTAGAACAAACTTAACTGTAATAGACTTTGATTAACTCTGACAAGATTAACTGTAGGATCTATGATTAACTCTGGGGGGCACCTTTATTAATAATGTAATATATATATAATAATAAAATGTAATATAACTTTTAACCTTCTATCTCCCAGTGTTCCCAATTGGGAGCAGTTTTTTAAATTCAACTGGAAGAAATTTAATTTAGGCTTATATTACTTTTTTTAATGTTAATATGTTTAGGAAGAGTGGAATATTGTTTTTAATTTTCAACTTCAAGTGTTTTCAAAGTCCAAGTTGGTCTTTTGGCATGCCAAATTATGCTGATTTTCATTTTTTTCGATTTTTGGGACATGCAAAAAATATTAATCAAAAATGACAAATATGATATTCAAACCAGTGGCGACATTAAAATTAGGTTTTTAAATAATATGACATTATTATTTGAAAAAAAAAATCAGAAAAACGACTTATCTTATGCAAAATTGATGTTCCCATTTGGCAACACTGGTGAGAAAATAGAATATCAAAAATGAGAAAATAATTTTACTCGATGTATTACTCAATACGATGTAAAAATCATTTAAAATTACATAACGAATATGTTGGCCCTATTTATTTGTGTCCTGCTGTATCAAAAACGACCAGCTATTGTCCCATTTGGGAACACTATGGGAACGTATTTCTGCTGCAAAGTTATATAGTAAAATTGAACCAAATACTGTTTGACTATTGATGTAGGTAGGACGAATGCAATATAATATAATACATATATAATGTATATATAATAACATATAATGTTATAATAATGTACATATAATAATATATAATGTAAAATATAAAATATAGTAAAATTGAACCAAATACTGTTTGACTATTGATGTAGGTAGGTAGGACGAATGCAATATGTATAGCTGAAATAAACCTTATTATGCATTTTTTGTCCCAGTTGGGAACAATTTTTGGTGTATAGGCTCGGCTCGGGACGCGAGAATAGGTCTAATTGAGCACAGTAAGGCGTGTTTACTCGGATCTGGACTCGAAATTAAAACTAATGGAGCACAGTAGGACGTGTTGGCTCGGTTCTGGACTCGAAAACATATCTAATGGAGCGCAGTAGGGTATGTTGGATCGGTTCTGGACTCGAAAATATATCTAATGGAGCGCAGTAGGGTATGTTGGATCGGCTCGGGATGCAAGAATAGATCTAATGGAGCGCAGTAGGGTATGTTGGATTGGATCGGGACGTGAGAACAGATCTAATTAAAGGCAGTAGGGCATTTTGGCTCGGGTCAAGACGCGAGAATATATCTAATGGAGCGCAGTGGGTATGTTGCATCGGTTCGGGATGCAAGAGTGATCTAATGGAGCATAATAGGGCGTGTTAGCTCAGTTCAGGGCTCGAAAATAGATCTAATGGAGCGTGCTGTAGGGCAATTTGGATCGGCTCAGGACGCGAATATAGATCTAATGGAGTGCAGTAGGGCGTGTTGGCTCAGTTCAGGGCTCAAAATAGATCGAATGGAGCGATGTAGAGCGTGTTGGCTCAGCTCAGGACTCGAAAATAGATCTAAGGGAGCACAGTGTTCCCAAATGGGACTGACCTGGTTCTTAATAGTAGAATATAATTTCAACCAAAGCATCTCCCTAAGTTGTTTACTAAATCAAATCAAACAAAATCCGTCACCATCGTTTACTAATTCAAATCACCCAAAAAACATCACCAGTGTTCCCAAATGGGACATGAAAGTCGGCCCCAAGACCAATAAAATTTTATAAAAGTCTATAAAATTGGAATCTGTTTGTGGTTTTTAATGTTTTGAATCATAACTTTTTACTTTTGTTATTATATAAAATATATTGGATTTGCTGTGCTGCCAGTGTTCCTAAATGGGAACAGGTCTTTTTTGAGAAAACTAACAGGCGCAATTAAAAATTTTTTTTTTTGCAATGTTTATTTTGCTGCCAATGCTAACTGTATACAGAAATCTTATATTTTTATCAGATTATTATTCGGTTTCAGTGCATATAATATTTGTGCTTCGTGTGTATTGAATAGCCCATAAAGTTGTGTATATTGTTGCCTAACAACAGTTGTGGTATTACTGAACTCTCATTGGTAACTACCGAAGCCGGTATTCTTGCGTGTTATTGGCTGTTCTATTTTTACTGAGCATTGTGTTGTGTATCCGTATATAATCGGTGTCCATCTCGACACGATAGGCTTAACCTTGATAACATCTCAGGTAATTTACATCGATTTTATAGCCTAGCGAGCCACGTTAGTTACAGTGGCCTGCAATATTTTACCTAGTCACTTGCGCTAGTCACTTGCAATTTGTAACTAATCATTTGCAATTTGCAACTTAACCCTTTGAGCCCTAAGGACGTATATATACGTCCTCAACAGTGTCCTAAGGACGTATATATACGTCCTGGTGTTAATTGCTGCTAATGGGGATGATTCAAGTTTAGGTTATTCTAGCAGTGTTTATCCATCGCTTAGGACACTATACTATCCGTTTTAGTTAAAAAATAGTGATCTGGTGTTTGAGTTAGAGGTTGGAATTCAACCAATCAGTGATGAGCTCCTTTTCAGAGAAAGCAGGCTGCTTATTGAAAGCAGATTGATTGTACCTTTTACTGTACAGTAGGATATGGCAGAGGTTTGAATGAGTAGCCCTTGAGAATTCCAACCAATCAGAGTTTATTTCCCTGTCAAGCTTTCCACTGTAATAATCTACTTTGTAAATAAATAAATACATGACTGAAAAGTGAAAAGTGAAAACCTGGTATTCTTCATATTGGTGAATTACGTAATTGTATTTCGTAAATAGAATAATGGGTATGATGATTGTTCCTGTACTAGCATCCTGGTGGATTATTGTGGTAATTCTGCAATAATGATGCTATATTGCATTTTAGTATTACAATAATTATTCATTTATATTTATCATTCATTCACAGTTTAGGGCTCCAGGGCTCTGCCTTGATAAATGCTTTGCAGATTATCATAAATAAGTAATATAGATTATACCGGTACCATAAATAGACCATGAAATATAATAATATATATGATATAGTTCAGAAAAATAAATATTTTTTTCATTTTTTAATTTTCAAAAATTATTTTTTTTTAAATTAAAAAAAATTTTAATTAAATTTTTTTTTTTAATTTTTAAAAATTTAATTTTTTTTAATTAAAAAAATATGAAGAATATCAATCATGACACCTTTTAAGATAAAAGTCAAATCATTTTAAAAATGTGTCATAACTTCTAGATGATTGGCATTGCCTTAACTGTGTTTTAAAGTTTGCTTAATTTTTAGGTTCTGGGGGGCTATTTAAAAAAGGGCCTAGTAACCAAAGGGTTAAGTTTGCATTTACTATTATTGCATTACTTGTTGATGAATATATTGGACCAGAGATCAAACCAACTCGATTTCCACACGGTGAGTGTATTTGCGCCCTGTCAGTAATAAGATACGGTTCATTTAATGCGAATGTGTGAGTCCATAGTATTGTTATATTATTCCCAACTAGTAACTATTATTTACCAGCAATGCAAGTGATTCGAGTAAACCGTGCGCTTATCACGCACCAGGCCAATGTAGTGTCCTACCTGTGATATATGTAAGTCATACGTACATTTACTAGCCAACAACACAATATAACGGAACGGTCTAAATGGGAACAGGTCTTTTTTGAGAAAACTAACAGGCGCAATTATTTTTTTTGCAATGTTTATTTTGCTGCCAATGCTAACTGTATACAGAAATCTTATATTTTTATCAGATTATTATTCGGTTTCAGTGCATATAATATTTGTGCTTCGTGTGTATCGAATAGCCCATAAAGTTGTGTATATTGTTGCCTAACAACAGTTGTGGTATTACTGAACTCTCATTGGTAACTACCGAAGCCGGTATTCTTGCGTGTTATTGGCTGTTCTATTTTTACTGAACATTGTGTTGTGTATCCGTATATAATCGGTGTCCATCTCGACACGATAGGCTTAACCTTGATAACATGTCTCAGTGTCCGAGTGGATATGTCGCAGTGTCCGAGTGGATACGGCGCCTGAACTGCTTACACAATAGTGTTTGGTGGCGCAGGTTCGAATCCGACTAAAGGCTGTAGAAATTTCGCATTGTTGTGTCCCTAGGCAAGACACTTTAGACATTAGTGCCTACGCCAACCCAGCGGTATAATGGGAACCTAGCTTTGCTGGGGTAATGATAATAAAAGCGCTTTGAGTATGCCAAGCATAATAAAGCGCTATATAAATAACCAATATTATTATTATTATTATTTATTATTAACATCTCAGGTAATTTACATCGATTTTATAGCCTAGCGAGCCACGTTAGTTACAGTGGCCTGCAATATTTTACCTAGTCACTTGCGCTAGTCACTTGCAATTTGTAACTAATAATTTGCAATTTTCAACTTAAGTTTGCATTTACTATTATTGCATTACTTGTTGATGAATATATTGGACCAGAGATCAAACCAACTCGATTTCCACACGGTGAGTGTATTTGCGCCCTGTCAGTAATAAGATTCGGTTCATTTAATACGAATGTGTGAGTCCATAGTATTGTTATATTATTCCCAACTAGTAACTATTATTTACCAGCAATGCAAGTGATTCGAGTAAACCGTGCGCTTATCACGCACCAGGCCAATGTAGTGTCCTACCTGTGATATATGTAAGTCATACGTACATTTACTAGCCAACAACACAATATAACGGAACGGTTTACACGTAACTATCATACCCCTTTGAAGCAGTTTATAAGTGCTGAGGCCTTATACTTACAGTAACTAATTCTAGATCTCGTTAAGATATATATATTAGATAATATATATATATACCCCCATACTTTCGTGAGTGTTCCTGCTATGAGGCAGGTATCCCGAGGCATTGATAACACTCATAAGAACTACATAATGGCTTGCTAGACATTTTCAGGTTAGCCTCCCATAAACGCCTCGACAGTTTAAGATGACTCGATTTGAAATAGTTTCAAAAATTTCAACGAAGTTGATCAGATTTAAAGAGGGTTGGGAAATAGAAGGTTAATTTGTTTGAATGCTTTGTCAAAACAAGTAAAATCAAAATATGGAATTGTATTGGTAATTTTATCATTGAACAAATCGCAAAGCAGGTATTAATTATTTTGTCTTTATTTTTGGCATTGGTGATGGGATTTGTAGGACACTTTCTTTGAATTAGCAAGTTGTCATATGCATACAGCAGGTGAGATTCCAGTTACCAAGATGAATAGTTAGCAAACGCTGTGCGGTAAACCCCCCTAATCCTACCGTGGTGCACAATTTCTTCTGACAGTCTATCAATTAACCTGCTTGATCAATATGGATTGAGGATATGTGTAGTTGAAGCCAATGAGTTACAATTCAGTGCCTTCTTCTGGCTGTAAAGAAAAGCCTGTTTCCTAATGAAATTTATTAATCTTATTGTAGGTTTTCTCAATGAAACAATCACATATGAACTGTGTCACTACAGAGATATATGCTCTGCTCTGTTTGTGAAGATAATATTTAACACTGTGGCAAACACATGACTAGTAGTTGTGAAGATAATTGAAAACAGATGTAAAGGATACTGATTCATTAATTTTAATTACTTCCCACGAATTTGGAATCCATAATAATTTAACGTAGCATTTTTCAAACAATAATAACATTCTTCATGCAAATCAAATGCTGTCGAGGATTGGGGGCATTTACGGTAATGTCTTGAGGAATGTTAACCCTATGTTTTGCGATGTGTTTCGTTGGGAAAAGAAATGTTAATTCTCTTCATACAGTCATATAAAACATACATTTAAAATAATAATAGGTAGCAACATTAAGAAGTGTACAGAATACATGCAGACTGACTAACATTGTCAACTGTCCAACAGCAGAAGAGGCACTTCCGGTGCATAATTACGGCAGCAACTTACAGATAACTGCTTACGTCATGGTACTAGTAGTTGGTATACAGTATTACACGATTAAAGTTATACATACAGTATAAATTTTACGACACACTCCCGCCACTAAGTTGACAATGGCATAACATTTACTTGTTACAATGTAAACTAATTAACAATATTTCACCAAAATAAAGCATATAAAAAATAATATCACCATATAACGTATAATATATTTGATATTACAGATAAACAACAACAAAAAATAATCCCAAATTAAATTTTCAAAATAATTTTATTCTTGTTAATTTTATATTTTATCTCAATCACTTTCGGTTTCGCTCTCATCATCGTAATATTTGGTAATACATTCTTTCGCACGAATCGCACTTTCACGTTTACTTACTATAGGTTTACTTTCAGTTTCATTTACTTGTATTTCTGTCGATATTGGACGAGTAATGATATCTTTGATATCCTTCATCTTACACTCTAAAGGATAAAGTCTCTTAATGGGACGTTTCGAATAACCTGTTCCAGTTTTCACGGTGACGCAATCACCGTGATTTGCCATGGTGAATTGCGGTTATAAGTCCAAGAGGCCATTGCATACGTGTTACGTTGCCTTTAATTGGCTTAATGATGACAACCTATCCAATGTTAGGGATAACCTGATTCTTATTTGTAGACCAACGATGATATTCGCGACTTTTGATTGTGTGTTAGCTAGTATTATTTATTAGCTAGTAAAAAAATATTTAAGATATAATTTAATTTTCAATCTCAATATTTGCATAGAATAATTGATGAGTCTCATGGTATCTAGTAATTTATATTTCATAGTCAAAGTAGGCCTAGCTATTAATTATTCACTAAAGGTAGCTAGCTAGTTTTTTATACAAAATTTAGGCAGATGCAAAATACAGTTTTTACTATTCAGAAATATAAAAATATATACATTTTTATTATACTCAGTCAGAACAATACCTATACTTAACGTGTTTAATACTATTATTTTCTTGATCTTTTCCAGGGCATACAAAAAAATTTATAGATTTATTTATCTTCTTATTAGTCATTTCGAGAATATATTGATGATATTAAAATTGTCCAAATAAAAGGGGCGCTACAAAATTTCTTTTGTAATTTTAAGATCACTAGCTACCTTTAAAAACACTAGCTACCATAATAAAAAATAGTAGCTAACCTCTCTCAGAAGGTGAAATGTATGTTAGAACAAGAAACATCATGATAAATATCCATTAACGTGGTCCACAATTGTATTTTATAATTTTAAGTTCACTAAAAAATAATAGGTAACCTCTCTCGGAAGGTGAAATTTACGTTCTAGAACACAAAACATCATGATAATGATATTAACATGGTCAAAAATTGATCATAAATTAGGTACCAAAAATTTGGTGTTTTAATTTAAAAAACAGTACTGCAGCTACCTAAAAAAAACACTAGCTTCCATAAAAAAAAAACACTAGCTAACGTCTCATAGAAGATGACATTTACATTCTAAAATAAAAAACCTCATGATAATAGCCATTAAAATTGTAAAATAAATGGTCAAAATGTGGGTATCCATAACATACATAGTAGTGCATAGGATTACCCCTCCTAAAGCTTTGAAACTTATTTCCATAGGGGTCCTTTATGTTACTTGGTTACAAATACAGTACACAATGTGAAAAGTCACTATTTTTTGTATATCATATTGTGTAAGTCGTATATATTTTATTCTTAAATTGTTACTTTTCCGCTCGAATATAACACAAAATCGGGAGAAAAAGTTTCACATTTTTTCCCTAGGGAAAAAAGTAAAGTAAAATATTTTTGTGGAATTTGTAAAATTTTATTACATATATTGAAAGAGCATCGACGTAGAAAAGGTTTGGAAGTAATTTGAACAAAATCCATTGACACACTCAAAAGTTATTGCAACTTTAATAATGTCTGCAAGGCGAACTCCAAAACGGAACTCAGTATCCAATATTGGTTTATGTTGTTAAGCGGCTCTCTAGTTACGTAATAATTATTCGGGAATACTAAATTATTTTAACATTGAGTAAGGCAACATCGAGAGTTGAAAAGTACAGTAATTTGAATTGCAGTAACTATGGAAGCAATATAGTAAAATACTGCAGTTCAATTTAACTTATTTTGTAACACTGCTGTACTGTACTGTAGTATATTGCTGTCTTATTAAAGAATTTAGCAACAAAAAAGTAACAATTTAAGAATAAATGACGTATTACATGGGAAAAAAACGTAGAACATTTTTTTTCAAAATTCTCTCAACCATTTATTAACCTCGCTGATTTTGTAATTTTTTAATAAATGGTTGAGAGAATTTTGAAAAAAAATGTTCTACGTTTTTTTAAATAAAATTTTTGTAAATAAAATGCCTCGAAAATAAGGATAAAAAGTTCTACTTTTTTCTCATGTAATAAATAATTATTTGTCTCTATTTATAGGCCTATGTCATATTGTACTTTTATCTTATACGGATAAAAAATTCTGACAAAAAAATAGTACTTCCTTTTTGAATAGAAATAGTTATTATTATTTGGTATCAATTAATAATCTAGAAGTCCATGGACAATGATATGTAGCACTCTAATTAATTGGGCACTCCCAGGCAAAAGGGTCCCTACTTCGCCCTGAAGACACCCCTTACAATTTTTTTCTACCAGTCCTTTTCTAGTGTTTTCAAATTTTTTTTTTTTTTTATTTCTAGATAAATGTATATTGGGCTATAAATTTAACTACATACGAATATAATTATTCACTAATAACTAACTATTCCATAAATTCAACTACCTAATCTACTAGTTCTAGAAATAACGGCTGATTGAATAGAGTTTGTAAAGGTTTCATCTAGTATTCCTCCTCTCCTTCCTCTCCTTCTTCTTTTTCTTGTGTTTTCAATACTTTTTTGGTATTGGTGAATGTTCTGTGTTTTGCAAACAGTACTGTGTTTTGGGCATAACCTCTACCAAATTTTCTAAATCTAGCTAGATTTTGATACTTTTTTTAAAATGTTCCATAACATAATGTCTAAATAAAATACTTTTGTTCTATTATAAATAAATAATTTATCTAATAATCTATAATAAATGTCTAATAAATTACTTTAAAAATTTTGTTATATAATAAATAAATTGTTGTTCTAGAACATTTCATAAAAAATCAAGCCTATTTGTTAATTTTTTAACTTTTAATTTTCATTATTTTTTATGTTATCTTTGTTTCCATAAAGAATAGTCAATCAGTTTTGCTAGCTATTCTAATCGAAAACACTATTTATAGAACATTATATTTTCTGTGCATAAAACAAAAATATTTCATGTTAATTTATAACACATAGCCAATATTATTCATTAAATTGTATTTATTAAATATAAATACTCAACATAAAATATTTTAACTAGCTAATAAAAACTACTAGCGAATAATTATAATCACTAGCTACCATGATAATTTGTATTTGTTAGGAATTGTTCTTAACGCTAATCAAATAAAGGCTATAGTTCCGTCCGTATGTGCCAACATTTTCAGTTTGCTCTAAAATAAATAAAAAAACATCTAAATCTAAATAAAAAAAACAGCAAAAAAACATCTTTTTTTAAATGTTCTACAACTAAAGATATTTGTTCTAGAACATTCTTTTAAAAAAATAAATACTATTTGTTCTAGAACATGTTTAAAAAAATAACAAAAAATAGCTAGGAAAACAACAAAAAACCTAATTAATTTAAAATGTTCTAGAACAACAATGCCCTAAACACAGTAGTACCATATGTTCTATAACATTATTAGATAGATATGTATTTCATGGTAAATGGTGTTTTTTTACTAGCTTGTAAAGGATTTCTCGCTCCTAAACGGCTTTTAACCCTATTAGTACCGGGCTATAAAATGTTGTACAAATACCGGGAGGGGGTCATATTGACCCCCCCCTCTAAAATCTACAAATATTTACGAAAACGTCTGATTTTTTGTTTGTACGTAGGTATCACTTGTCTGGATCCGACCGAAAAAAAAAATTTTCGAAAAAATGTACTGGGGTGGTTATATTGCAGCACCAAAATTATAAGTAGTGCACAATTTTCACAAAATTTGAAAGTTATATTTTCGGCTAATTA
>JAUCBJ010008169.1:0-38939 GCA_032718475.1 Nemertoderma westbladi
TCCTAGTTTTTAGTTGCTGTAACTATGCAACAACATTACGTACCGGCCCAATTTTTATTGAGAATTAGCTAAATTTAATGCCGCATCTTTTGCAAAAAACGACGTTGCAATTGGATTTCTACTTTTCGATGTGGGTGCCACCTCAAAATTTGATCTCCAGCACCAAATTTTTTGAAATTTTCGAATTTTACAAAGTCATTCGTGATTTAGTAATTATTTATGTTTGGGCTATTTTTATTGGTTTGGATCACTCTAATGCTCTATACAAGTATGTAAGTGTAGTGGTACGTCATTTTTGGAGCACCAAAATTAGGGCGTGGCACTTTAAAATTTCAAAATTACTTTATTCGGAAAATTTACTAAAGTTTTGATTTCGAAGCATTTTTATTGGTTTTCTGGAGCGCTGAATCGATTGAAAGTAATATAGAGGCCTGAAGACTTAGTGGTTCGCCATTTTTGGTGCACCAACATTTTTCGTTTCATTTTTCAAAATTTGAAGTGCCACGCCCTAATTTTGGTGCACAAAAAATTGCGAACCACTAAGTCTTCAGGCTTTTATATTACTTTCAATCGATTCAGCGGCCCAGAAAACCTATAAAGATGCGTTGAAATAAAAAATTAGGGGCATTTTCTGAATATCGAATTTTTCAAAATTTGAAGTTCCATAGCATCCACTTCAATTTTTGGAAATGGAATATAATCACATTTGATTCAGCGTCTTGAAAAACCTACTAAATCTAGCCAACACTGCCACACTATTAGTTTTTAGAAAACGAAAAATTTTGTAATTTTGTCCTGGGACTACTTTTATTTTTCATCAAAATTATTATTCCCTGCTTATGAAATTTTAACTTTTTAAGGTTTGCTAGTGTTCATCTATAGTTGTTTCACCAACAGCCCAAATTTTGATTGATTTCATTGGACGATTACAAAAATATAGTGGGTAGGCCGAATCGCCCCCCCCCCCCCCCCCCCCAGTGGTGCTAATGGTCAAAACACCCCAGTGGTAATAGGGTTAACCCCCGATAATCATTTTTTACATAGCCGAATGGTAAAATAAGATTCTAGGAAAAATAAACAAAATATTACAAAAAAAATTCTCAACAATCTCAATTAAGGCCCCCCCCCCCCCCCGAAAACCCCCATATTGGTAATTTTAATGAGTTGGTATGAAGCCATAGTGTGAAAGATAACTGACCGATTAACAGACTACAGCCAGTCAGGTTTGAGCGGGAAGGTTCAAACTTCAAAGCAAATTATCTTGGAATTACATTTCAGGATATTTCCATTTTTCAAAATACTACCACTCCGCCGTTTTTCACCCAAATTCTATAATTTATTGCTCTTTTGAAAGGTTTTTTGAACATCTTGAAAAATTATCCAGCACTTTTTCGAAAATTTTTTTTTGTTAATATTATTGAAAATTTGAATTAATTTTAATTAATTAATTTACTTAAAAATTTAAAATTTAAAAAATCGGCTGGATAATTTTTGTAGAAACGAAGGTGCTGAGTCCAAATATATTGGTTTAAAAAAAACTGGATAAATTTTAAGAGACTAGTAGTTTTTTTAGTGAAATATTTAATCCGCCACCCGCCGCTAGAGGGACATAAAAATTTTTATAATTTCCATTTTTGTCGCTCTTTGGCCTTCCTTCCCCACGTTGGCTGAACACCACACAACAGTGACTTTCACCTACTACACGGAGTTAGAGCTGTTTTAAAAAACTTAAGGCTTAAGTTTTAAGCTTAAGGGGGAACCCCCCCCCCCCCCCCCCCCCTTAAGCAAATATTATTCTGCTCACAACTTCAATACTGCAGTACAGTTGCAGTAGCTGAGCTAACTGTAGATGAATTTCAACACTCATGCAGATTGATGTTCAAGAGTAGCAAGTTCAAGATTGCGATCGAATATGATGTTTGAGTTCGATGCTTATCTGCAGTTAACCCTATTAAACCCGGGGTCAATATGACCCCCCTCGTGGTTTTTTTATTATAATTCTGAAACAAACGCAGTTGGGAATCTGAAATTTTATGACTTTTCCTAAAAATCTATTGTCTTTCTAGTAGTAAAAAACCGTTTTCAAAAATATTGGGTACTTTTCGAGTTATAGCACCATTTTTTAACCCTACTTTTGGCACTTTTTTTGAGACGTTTTTTGAAAATTACATTTCATTAAATATGAATTGTAACATCTCTATTTATGATTTACACCGGTTTTTTGGTGTTAGAAATTTGATGGAATTCATATAAATTGATTTAGAAATTTCAAACTTGTTTTTTTCGGTGGGTGCCAAATTTTGGTGCCAGCACCAAATTTTGAAATAAGTCAATTTTGTAAATTGATCGTTTGAAACTTGTTTTTTACGCAATTGGGGTTTTTTGGGTTTCTGTATTCGATGAAATATATACGAGTTGCACCAAACGTATCAAACTTGTATTTTTCGGTGCTGTGTGCAAATTTTGGTGCTAGCACGAAATTTTGAAAATCCAATCAATAGATAAAATTGCTTGTGACAATTTATTTCTTGCGTTTTAGAGGTTTATGGCTGTTCTGAATTCAATGGAAAATATAATTATCGAACTAGACATCTCAAACTTGTATTTTTCGGATGTGGGTGCAAAATATGGTGCTAGCACCAAATTTTGAAATCCATCAAATATATCAATTGATTGTGTCACCTTGTTTCTTGCGTTATACGGGTTTGTGATGGTTCTGAATTCAATTGAATCAGTAAAAAATTCATAAGAGTTCTCAAACTTGTATTTTTCGCAGGTGGGTGAAAATTGTTGTGCCAGCACCAAATTTTGGAAAATATGCAAATTGATAAGTAGATAGTATCACCTTGTATCTTGCGTTATACGGGTTTATGAGGGTCCTGAATCCGATGAAATCAATAAAAACAGCACTGGACATCGCAAACTTGTACTTTTTGGTGATGGGTACGAAATTTGGTGCTAGCACCAAAATTTGCCAAATTACGCCGAAAAATACAAGTAGCAATGATCTGGCATATTAGAAATGTATTCCATTAGAAACAGCGCCCTCGAAAACCTGAAAATGTGAATTTATAGCATCGTATAAGTGAATTCAAAATTTTGTGTTCTAACTTAAAAGTGCTGGTTACTTGTTTTTTTCATTTTTTTCCTACGCAGAGAGGACTAAACAGCCATTTATAGTAATCATATCATTTTTTAATATTTTCCAATATATTTTGCACCCCAGAAAACCTGTATTGAAAAATAATTAGCCGAAAATTTAACTTTCAAATTTGGCGAAAATTGTGCACTACTTGTAATTTTGGTGCTGCAATATAACCACCCCAGTACATGTTTTCGAAAATTTTTTTTTTCGGTCGGATCCAGACAAGTGATACCTACGTACAAACAAAAAATCGGACGTTTTCGTAAATATTTGTAGATTTTAGAGGGGGGGGGGGGGGGGGTCAATATGACCGCCCCCCCGGTATTTGTACAACATTTTATAGCCTGGTACTAATAGGGTTAAACCCACACTTCCCACTTGATGTCACTGTATTTTCGACTAGCTCACCTAACACGCCATGCCTCTCATCCGGGTAAGGTGGCCTCTCAACCTTAGGTACCAACTGCCCACTCAATCTGGGTACCACGCACACCCTCAACCTATGTACCACCCACACCTTCAACCTGGGCACCACCCGCCCCCTCAACCAGGGTACCACACACAACCTCAACCTGCGCACCACCCGCCCCCTCAACCAGGGTACCACCCGCCCCCTCAACCTGGGTACCACCCGCCTCCTCAACCAGGGTACCACCCACCTCCTCAACCTGGGTACCACTAGCCCCCTAAACCTGGGTACCACCCGCCCCCTCAACCTGGGTACCACCCGCCCCCTCAACCAGGGTACCACCCACCTCCTCAACCTGGGTACCACTAGCCCCCTCAAACTGGGTACCAACCGCCCGCCTCAACCATGGTACCACACACGGCCACCCCCTCAACCTGAGTTCCATCCACCCCTCAACCTGGGTACCACCCGCCCCCTTAACCAGGGTACCACCCGCCCCCTCAACCTGGGTACCACCCGCCCCCTCAAGCAGGGTACCACCCGCCCCCTCAAGCAGGGTACCACCCGTCCCCTCAACCAGGGTACCACCCACCCCCTCAACCTGGGTACCACCCGCCCCATCAACCTGGGCACCACCCGCCCCCTCAACCTGGGTACCAACCGCCTCCTCAACTTGGGTACCACTCGCCACCTCAACCTGGGAACCACCCGCCCGCTCAACCTGGGTACCACCCACCCCCTCAACCGGGTACCACCCGCTGCCACCCACTCAACCTGGCTCACCCGCTCAACCTGGGTACCACCCGCCCCCCTCAACCAGGTACCACCCGCTGCCACCCACTCAACCTGGCTCACCCGCTCAACCTGGGTACCACCCGCCCCCCTCAACCGGGGTACCACCTGCCTCCCAACGTGGGTACAACACGCCCAGTCAGCCTTTTCACCCGCTCAACCCGGGTACCACCTGCCCCCTCAGCATGGGTACCACCCACCCCCTCAACCTGGATACCACCCACCCCCTCAACATGGATACCACCCACCCCCTCAACCTGTTTACCACAAGCCCTCCTCACCTGGGTACCACCCACCCACTCAACCTTGGTACCACGCACCACCTCTACCTGGGTACCATTAGCCCCCTCAACCTGGGTACCACCCACCCGCTCAACCACGGTACCACCAGCCCCCTCAACCTGGGTACCACCCGCCCTCTCAACCAGGGTACATCCCACCCCCTCAACCTGGATACCACCCACCCCCTCAACCTGGGTACCACTCACCCCCTCAACCTGGGTACCACCCGCCGCTCAACAATGGTACCACCCGCCCCCTCAACCACGGTACCTTCCGCCCCCTCAAACAGGGTACCACCCACCCACTCAACCTGGGTACCACCCGCCCGTTCAACCACGGTACCACCCACCCCCTCAACCTGGGTACCACTCATCCCAGAACATAATTTAAGAAATCAATCACGAACAATGTAAAACTAATACCAAGTTTAAAAAAGAAGAAACATATTTATCCAATTAATATAGCTAAAATGAACAGTAGAATGCACACTGCAACGTACAATAAACAAAAATAATATCACCAGCAAAATATAAAATTAAATATATGTAAGATAAAATGGTTGGAAGCTAGAGGAATCCATCGATGGAAAGGGGGACTGTGGCTGTGCTGTGAAGCCACATTGCGGCATTCCTATGCTACGGACAGACAGCCAGTCATTGGAAGAGCTGTCGGGAGGAAGCCCTCAGTGGAGTGCTAACAGCGGCCCGATCTCCTGGAGCATACATTGCCCCCACTCTCTAAGAGCTTCAACAACAAGTGGGGTGGGGTGAATCATACCCCAGAAGAGCGGCAGTCTGCAGTTTGCGGTCCCTTGTCACAGTAAATCCGTGGCACGGGTGCGATGCAGAACCCTGGATGGTCAGAGACTGCAGGCTGGATATAACGGTGACATCCAAGGCCATTGACTTCTCCCTACACCAGTATGGTATGTATGTATATGTCGGCTGGATGTCTGCCTGAAACAGCAATGATTTCAGGGACTTCCCTCCAGGGCGTGAGAACAGCTGATTCTGCTGCGGAGAAAATGGCATCCCTGAGAGCATCATGACACAGCTGATATGGACGCCTGCATTATCACACCCGACATTATGGTCCCCAAGGTTGTCTGACACTAACCCGCAAAATGGGCTCAGGGTCGGTTCTGTGGACATACTCAATACTATGGCAATAAATATAGGTATTTTCTGCAGTATGTAAGGTAAATTAAATGATTACAGAAGCAGACAAGGTCTAATCAAACTGGATTAGGCCTGGATGGATGCATGAGAATAATTGTAGCATGATCAGCATGACTAACCAGCGATCCATATATACCAGTCTCGATTGAAATGGGTCTCGAACTAGAGGAGTCGGCCAGCAAGTTCACCGACCCCGGCGGTTCTACGCATGTCCTTAGATCATCATAATGATGATGGGGTGATGATAACTCCACCTACTGGCTCCAGAAGTCGAGGAAATCCTGCCAAGTACCTAACTGATCTATACTTTGCTGATGACTTAGGAGTACTCTCAGAATCACTAGAGGGAGCCCAACGGCTCCTCAGCTCATTAGAACATGCTGCTTCTAGTGTTGGTCTTTTTATTAACTCCAGAAAGACCAAAATTTTGACAGTTAACTTTGAAAGTCTTCAGCAAGTCTCTGATCGGATGAGCATAAGCTCAAAAGATGGTATGCTTGAGCATGTGGATGACTTCTGTTACCTGGGATCATGGATCCAGAAGTCAGGTGAGGACCTTCGAATACGTAAGGGAAAGGCATGGGCAGCCTTGAATAGGGTTTCCAGGATTTGGAAGTCACTGAGAATTAATCGGAAACTTAAGGTCCGATTATTTAGAGCAGCAGTAGTTCCAGTACTCCTCTATGGGAGTCCATGCTGGGCTCTAACTGCTGAGGACACCAAATCTCTGGATGCACATTCACAAGAATGCTACGCTGGGTTCATTGTTTCAAGTACAATGCACACATCTCCAACCAGACACTATATAACATTGGAGGTGTCTCATTGGTTCCCCCAAGCTTGACACTAGAACAAAATCGCCTCCGCTTTGCAGGACATTGCTTTCGCCGTGAGGACCAGCCAGTGCATAATCTTGTACTTTGGCAGCCTCATGGAGTGAATAAGCATGGTGGACAGCCCATGACTTTCTTGAGATGCATCTTAAAGGACACTGGCCTTGAAGATGCGGATGATCTAGCAAATGTCATGGGTGATAGGGAGTTGTGGCGGTGCAATTTTGTCGATAAGCCGGCACAGCATTCTTAAAATTGCAGCTGCAATGCAGCATGCCGATCCTAGTAGTAGTAGTAGTAGAGTCATCAGCATAACCAGCTTTCACGAACTCGTGTGGAACGAATTCAGTGGATTAGAGGTAGAATGCCAATGGCATATATTGGCATCGCTACAGGGTCACCCTGAGTTACACCCTCATCGCTGAAAAGTACAGCATTGCTCCCCTTCATTACAAGGATACTGTGCCCCCGGTAGCAGTTGAATGTGGATATGAGCAGCAGGGCCACAGGCAACGAGCATTCCACAGAGTGGCTAAGCGAGTTAAATTCATCATTTGTTGTGACATTATTATCTATATCTAATAAAAAGTATAGTATTTCGGTCTCACATGGTTTTCTTTAAGTGAAAAACAGTTGTATTTCATATTTTTGATAAATCGTGTGGGTTGTCTATAGGATGTTGGAATTTTATTAGCTAAAATTGAGGCCCAATTGAAGCAAAATGTTCGCAATTAATAAACTTATCAGTCGTGACGGTTTTGGAAGATTGTACCTTAAGTTTAACCAGTTCAGTAAATATTAAATAGATAGATATAAAGATCAATATAGACTGCTGGTCATCCTAAGTTAGGCTTCATCTGCAGACAGGTCCTTGAACCGATTACTAATGGCAAACATTTGGGAACTGGAAGAGTTGGATAAGGTTTGCAATGCCATATCGGAACGGGTTTCTGATCTCAGGGACTCATGCAAAGCTTCCAGATCAGATTGGTCGTTAATTGGTAGCTGAATGCTAGCTTTGACTCCGCGAATATAAATGTTTCCATTGAATGTGTAGGCCCCTGCCAAGTTAAACTTCTTGGGACTGCACTTTGGTGCAATTTATTTTCCATCCATCACACAGCATTTCCCCCAATTGGCTTTGGCTCATTTGCATTCTATATCTATATCCTTTGTATTGTAGTGATATAGTTCATAATTTTCCTAAACATACAGTAATTATGAATAAGAATTGTACAAGTATATCACCTTGGTGGCTTCCCATATTACATTGTGACATGACTTTCTATTTGATGACATAATAATAATTTATTATAATTTATTTTTTTATTTATTTTATCAGCTTCATGCCTGTTTTCTTTATTTTCGACCATTCAATTATCCTTCTAAAAGCCAGAATGGGTTCCAAGGTACGATGACCTTTACGGATCACATTCTATTGTGTGGCTTTGCAGCAATCAAGATCAATGGGATTTCTCGAAATTATCCAAAGAGTGTTAGGTGTTTTGGTAAGTGCCACCAACATTTTTTGAAATTTATGGGGGTCTCTAAGAACTCACTGTCACTGTCTCTGTCAGCGTCACTGTCTACTCCCCGGTACAATCGACCATATCAGGTAAGACCCTGTCGTTGTTTTGGAGCTTTCCAAAGTGGGCCTTCCAACCATTGCGATTGTGGCGATCAGCTGGAGAATCAGTATTAACTGTGGTGGTTGGTTGGATATTCCTCCCATTCAAAATTTTTGTAGATTTATATTCCCGAGCTCATTGCTTACTTACACCAGCATCATTGGTGTCATCAATCAGCTGACTGAGCTCCTTGCCTTTCGTATCAGACTGCCTGTTCAGGAATCTAGATGCAACCTAAACTGCATCCTTGGCTGTCTTAATATGTTTGAGACAGCTGGACTTAGTGAAATTATGCCTTACTCTGCCTTAGTGAAATCCTTTTGGCACTTCTTAATTTTGTGCTCAGTCCATGGTGCTTTTTTCCGTTTTGAGGGTGTACTGTACGTACAGGAACTACTTCTGCAGTTACTGCCTGATCTGCCTTGCTGTATCTCATATTGGGCTTTTACAACAGAGAGGACCAATCCATGCTACGCAGATTTTTAGTAGTATTAGTGCATATGTGCATATACTTTCATTATTTGTACTTGTATATATTGTTACTTGTATATGTATTTTTTATTACATATAAAATATTTTATGATTGAACTAAAAATTTGGCTGAAGTCATGACAGGAATACAAAGTATTCCTTGGTAAGGCTATGTATTATATAATAACTGTAATGTTATAACTCTAGTATACCACAAATAAGTATTAAGCATATGTTTATATAATTATTATGTGGACATATCCTATTGTATTTGTGTAATTAAATATGTGTTATTTGATCGTGGTCCCGGATAGGGGCAGTCAATAATAATAATTATTAAATAGTAACAGCCTACAGCCTCAGGCAAATGTAGAATCATACAACGTTTGAATGACTATTTCTCAGCTATTTTCTACAAAATTTAGAGTATGTTGCATATTTCGAATCCTTGCATGGCCACTGGTCAGCTTTCTATCAATTCCAACAAACAACCCCTACATTGTTGAAGAATAACTACAGTGAAACAAATTAAATATATCGCCTGATTAGCTTTTTTGGCTAGAGATGGAAAGCAAAAATTAAAGTTCTCACTCACCCATGGAGTAAGAGGGAAGTGAAGAAATTATTCCTGTCCTGATAATAAATCTGTTTCAAATTTCATGCAATCTCATTAAAAATTTGGGGGTGGGGGTAAGTCACTGATTTAAGACACTACATTCCAGGACAGGATATATATATATAAATATATATTATATACACATAGTTACACACAAAAAACTTTTAGCACTTTTGTAACAATATGTGCGCTATGACAACCCCACTCACTACATAACATGCACTATTGTTAACATTAAATGATTGGCAGTTATCTCGGAATACAGCTACTTTTATGTAACCCTTAAATAGATTATTATCACATGTAAAGTAACTAACTCTTAATAGATAATTATCAATATTTGTAATTATTTAACAATTTTAAATGCATTCTTTGTGAATAATGTCTGATATTGCCAGCATATCAATTCCGCTTCATCAGAGAGATACTCCCCTAACAAAAAGTATTATTAAGACGGAAAGAAAAACACAATTACAGCATGGTGCATTGGGTGACTTCATAAAATTCGCCAATGAGGTGTACAAAAACGATATTGCTTACATAAACAATGGAACCAATGAGGAGGCGACCTTTGGAATGATTTTTGAAGAAGCAAACAAATTTGCAAATGGTTTACGGCAGATGGGTTTGCATGATGGCGACAGGTTGGCTATATTGTCTGAGTCATCAATTCGATGGGTCACTACATTTTGGGGGGCAATTCTCGCTGGTTTGACAGTGGTTCCTATATTTGCCAATTATACTCCTGCTGAGTGGGCATCAGTTTTAGAGAAAGTTGGTGTTAAGGTGTTGGTATCATCTCCAGGATGGAACAAGCGTGATTATTACCATATCTTCAAAACGATGTTATGCCCAGAAGTAACAGGGGAGGGGAAGTTAAATTGTAAAAAACTGCCAAAGCTTAAACATGTTGTGTTTCTGGATGATAAAAAGCGAATGGGAACATTAAATTGGGATGAAGTTTGCCTGCTTGGTAGTAATGGAGATGTACCAACAGAAATCCAAGTGAACATTGATAATCCTGGGGTAATATTGTTTACAAGTGGAACCACTGGGGTTCCTAAAGCTGTCCCAATTTCACACTTTGCTCTCCGAAACATGAATAATGTTCCACTCAAGAAACCAGAACCTAATAACAATAGTAAGAGGAGGCAGGTTGTCCGTATTATTGAGCCTCCCATGGGTGGCATTGGAAATTTAGCAGTAGGGATAATACTTCCAGCAGTATTGGGAGATAAGGTTATCATCCCTGCTCCCTTTCCCGATGCCATAAAGATTTGTGAATCCATTCAAAAATACAAAGTCAATGTGTTGAGCAGTGGCACTATGTCTATATTGAGCATGCTAGAATATAAAGATAAATACGATTTCTCATCTGTGAGACTTGTGAATGCTTCAGGTATGGTGATCCCTCGTGTGCTCTTGGCAGATATGGAAGAAGAATTTAAACACATTAAGTCCAGATTAATTTATGGAAGTACAGAATGTCCAGCCATGGCCTTGGGTAGTTTAAATGACATAAAAGAAATGCGAATCTCCAATACGGGTATCCCTGCTGAGGGTGTGGAAATCAAAATTACTGATGATGACAATGAAATTGTTGACATAAATCAGACTGGTGACATTTTTGTTAAAAATGAGCTCACAATGAAAGGTTATATGAATAATACTGAGGCCACTAATGAGGTCATCACTGACGATGGATGGTATCGAACTGGTGATTTGGGCTTTTTGGATAAAAATGGCTACCTCACTGTGGTTGGTCGTGACAAAGACGTTATAAAAAGGTCAGAGTTTATGGTGAAAATATATCCAAGTGAAATAGAAGATGTTATTGACACACATCCTAAAGTCTCTGACAGTAAAGTGTTCAGTATCTATGATGAAGTTAATTTCACTCAGATGGTCGGTGCTGCTATCATTCTGCATATTGGTCAACTTGGCAAACCAGTACACAGCTCTAGTGCAGAGATTAAACATTTTCTTTCCAAGATAATTGCTGATTATAAGATTCCTGATCACATCATCTTTGTCAACAGGTTTCCCAGGTCGGGTAATTGTAAAGTTAAAGTAAATAAACTTCGGGAAATGTTAGCTGCAAAAATAATCCGGCACACAAATAATTGACTAGACTGTAATTGGATAATTTCTTTTGGATACGTCATTGGATCATATTAATAATTCCATACTAAAACAATTATTATTTCAACATTTTTTTGGTGAAAGTAGAAACACTGGCTGTCCCTGTCATGTGATGTTGTTTATGTGGTGATGGAATGATATTGAGGTAATATAGTCTACTTATTGTGTGATAGGGAATGGAATATATGGAAATAAAGGCCTGAAGGAAATTAATAGGTTTACTATTAACAACAGGGGTCTGGTCATGGTAGTTCTATTATTGTTTTTAAATGTACTTGTGGATTTTGAAATCTGATGCCTGATGATAATATATATTGTTATACTACTATAAAATCGGTCCTACTAAATCTGAATCCATTCCAAAATTCTAAAGAAACCAAAAAACCCAAATTAATCGGATAGTACTGTACTCGAATCTGGACTGAATTGAACCGAATGTCCGAACTGGATCGAGAGAGTGACGAACTGGTCCGAACTGGGCCGCCAAATGAAAGATAATGTAAAAACAACCAGCTAGGCAGACAAGTGAAAATAAATATTGAAATTAATATGTATGGTCATTTCATACATTGTAAATTAAGTAGCATACGGTATAAGAGGCCACTAAATTAAGATTACTTCTTCTAACATTGATGTTGCACTGCTTTTACCAGTACCGGTACCAGTCCCACATCTGCATGTCTGTAGATTGCAGTATCTATTGCACCAGTTAACCAGTTGTTCAGAAGTTGTGTGAATGATAGGAGTGCAAGAATGCGAGATAGTTTATTGAGGTGAAGCAAAATGAGCTAAAATCGCATTCTGCTATACCTCAATGTTATTATAATATATATGGCAGTATGGTATGCAGGCCAGGGCCAGAAGGCAGGCAGGAGCAGCAGAGCAGGTAGGTACGTCTACTACCTACTTAGGTCTGTAGGCATTCATTAAGTTACATTCTGACTTTTCTGCATTGGTTGCATAGTCTATAGGTACCATACACAGCACAAGGACGGGCAGGCAGGTAAGGCATAAGAAGGCCAGGCCTGAGGTTGCCTGAGGCTGAGCCAGAATCGCTGGATGAGTTTTCTGCAGTGAATGGCAATAATGTCATAGGCCTAATGGGATGCCTAAGTTATAACTTGCTGACTTGTACAGTCTCAGCAGTCCTGGACTGTCCAAGTGGGATAGACTGGAGCAACTATCGGGAAATACTGTTGGTCACTATCCAACAACGAATTTAGAACATGATGCATTTGGGAATGTGAATGTGAGTTGCCATGATAAATGGCAATGGAAGTATGCTGGAACCAGCACCCATTCATATATCATATATCGAATGACCCCAGACAACCAGCAAAAGATGGTCCTGTGATGCAAACACATTATCTTACCGAGCGTAATGGGAATTGTTGCTATAACAAACAAAATGGCAACAAATGGCTGCGTGAGAATATTATCCCGGAGAACGAATGTGTTGTTGTCAGTGCACTCACAGTTTACTGACATTATAACAACGTAAAGCTATTCTAGAATTGTTTCGCAATTAACTGTAAAGTTTGGAACATTTACATTTACTGGAGAGGAGAATATCGAAGTGGAACATTCATCTAGTTTGCGTGATTCGGAACCGTCGGTCACATGGTCTACAGCTACGGTAATTCAATATAGGTTTGCGGATAATACTGAGGCGGATCCCGATTCTCTCAAACTTAATAATATAGAAGTCGATATAATATAGAACAACGTCGTCGATAATGGCGCAGTTAGTAGAGATTCGCGAGTTGAAATTAGGAGGTTGTTGTGTGGGCTGCCCTACATGTGCCGCATTCTAATTTTGCGAGCACTTGGTTGCATGTGCAATTATGATCAGATTGTATTGTTAAATTTACAAAGACATTAAATTGTCCTGTAAAGGTGTGAAACTTGTAAAGGATATAATCGTTGGCAAAAAAAAAGGATGAAGAAGGTTGACGGATGCAGCCAAGTTGAAGAAACCGATGGATAAGGTGTGTGAGGAGTTGGTGGGCGTGGCCAAGTTGGATGGTGTGACTAGGGTGACTAAGTATAACCCTAGAAAGCACAATGCGCCAGATTACTTTTATTAGTAAAGACGTGGTTTAACTTGTACTTGTTAATATATTTTGTCATTATTGTCATTATATACTTTATTTTATTTATAGTTTGGGGGGGGGGGGGGGGGGGTTTGCTGGGATGAACTAATAACTAAGATAATAATAATAATAATAAATAATAATAATAATAATAATTATAATTGGTATAATAATAATGTTAATTGTTGTAATAATAATTGGTATAATAATTATAACTATTATTATAATTATTATTATTAT
The DNA here is from genome assembly GCA_032718475.1 of Nemertoderma westbladi. Classification (NCBI taxonomy): domain Eukaryota; kingdom Metazoa; phylum Xenacoelomorpha; order Nemertodermatida; family Nemertodermatidae; genus Nemertoderma; species Nemertoderma westbladi. The sequence continues at coordinate 13,830 of JAUCBJ010008169.1, forward strand.
TATAATTATTGATGTAATATATCTTCGGGTAGCATGTATCGAAAGCAAGGCCTTTATTATTTTATAGATTATAATAATTGTTATTCTTGAACAACAAGTATCCAACAACACTAAAATATTGCAGATATATACATTCCTATTGTAGCACTATATCGCTCTATTGTTTTATTAAAGAATTGAGCAACAAAAAGTACCAATTTAAAGTAGCTGGTGGACATAGCATTGAGGATGTCGATCATTTGCCATTCGTCATCTACCGAGACGCTCTTCTTTAGTTTAATTGCTCGAATTAATGCGATTCCTTCATCTTGGAGATTAATAACCTTAGTGACATCCATTTATATCAATAACATAGTTCCGCAATAGTCAGACAGAATAAGTCAGCAGTACAGCAGTATTGGTTAGTACACAGTGGTAGTACAGACGAAACCATAGAGTTAAATTTGAGTGATAATACATCCACATTTATAGCTGGTAATGGTTGTCTACAAATAGCTAGAGATGATTCTAAAGTTAGTATTATTCTTTTTGACAGACTATATTTCACGGCAGTTTATTACCACATCTTCTCCTTGGATGGACAGTATATGGGAGCGCCTTATAGGGTTGATGAAGACATTATTGGAGAAGGTATTGGAAGTGCATTTGTGCCTTTGGAAGAGGTACACACCTTTGTTGTAGAACCGAAACGGTGATGAATGACAGACCATTAACTTACATGCATGGTAACAATGACGACCCCCATCCATTGACTCCGTCTATGTTGGATTTAAGCAACCACATTTATACCGTGTATAAACCAGTTATTGACGATTGTGATATATTTAATGACCCCTTTTATGGTCTCCCGACTCGAGAAGATCTCATGGTTCGACATAATCGCATTTATAAGTTGCTTAGCGATTACTGGAGTCAGTGGTCCCATTACTACTTGACCATGTTAAGTGAATATCATAGGTGGAACATTACAGAACCTAAAGAAGTAGTACATATGGTGGATATCCTACTTATAGGGGATTCTAATGTACCCAGAGTACAGTTCCGTGTGGGTAAGTTTATCCAGGAAAGGATGGATGGATGAGGTCCGCAACTCTTCAAACTCCCAATGGCCAGATTCAAAGACCTGTTAGGAAACTGGATCCCTTGGAGTTTTGTGTTGTTGAAGAAACTTCGAATGAGCTATTATCGTTGAAGGTTGACAAGAGTAATGTAATAAAGTACTGTTCAACCAGTAGTGATAAAAGATAAAATTCTCAAAAAAATAGCACTCAGCAAAACTGAAAATGAGAGTGAATGAAGTTAAAATATTATGTCAAGTTCATATTTACTGTTGTTATGCAACAGTAAACAGCTGTTATGCAACAGTTACACTATGTTATGCATAGTGTAAATAAATAAAGTTTATATAATTGTACTGTGTTGTGCAGTAAGTATATATATTTTATCTGTGTTTGGTGTCATATATATATATTTATAGTATAGTTTTCTTTTTGTGCGGGAGAATGTCGCAATTATTCAGTAGAATTCACCTATCATTATGACTTACAGTATTTTCCTGTAACAGCGTCTTGTCAACTTCCAAATAGTTCCACCTTGGTGTATTTGTTGCATTGAATTAATTTTTGAAATTTATTATTTTTGAAAAATTTTGAAATTTTTTTATATTTTATTTAAACTAGTTCAGAGGTGGAAAGTACAAATTGAATCACATTTCTACTTGAATCAGGAAAATTCAAATTATTAAAATTCATTAATACTTCTTTATTACCACATCCCATCACTTCAAGGTAATCTAAACTATTAATAAATTAATAATAATAACATTATCATTAATTACGAAATTCCAACAACGAGACTATCTGCACTGAAGCTAGTAAATGCAATCCAAGAATAAATACATGAAAATGTTTAAACTACAATAATATATGTATGTATATATATGTCTATTCCTCGCAGCTTTTAGGCCACTGGTCCCACTGAGAAAGATATGCGGTATGTATAAGAAATAGTTATACATGTATATAGTTGACAAAGTTTAGCGTCATCTAGCGGGTAACTATGAAATTTTCTATGTTATATACATATATATATATATTTTGAATGCGCAATTAGGCCATTATTAAATAATTGAATAGGGTGCCTATATTACATAGGATGCTTAATAGATTTATTAATGAGGTATTTTGTTTGAATGAAGTTCGTAACCATTGTGTGTTGGTCGTGTTTGTTTGTTTGGGTGGGGTTGGGAGGGGGGTGGGGGTGTATACATGTAAAAGAATGAGCCGCCAAGGTGTGCTGAGAGATAAGACGAATGGAGGTGTCGACTAGGGCAGGGATGAATTTATTTAACCACTGGTGTTAATCTAAAAACATTTCATTTTGCAATATAGGATATAATTTTTGTAAAATTTTGAAATATTACCGCCCCCTTTAATATTTCTAAATGTTCTAAAAATTATAGCACTACAGTAGTGATGCAACGGGAATCTGGCTTCTAATTGGGGGGGGGGGGGGGGGGGGGATTAAAAATGGTTGAATAATAGTGCAGTTTTCAAACCGTGATAGTTAGTTGCTGCCGCACTGGTAACAACCATTGTTGATTCCGGCGGTTGTTGCGGCTGCACTTTTATCGATAACTTTTTACTTTATTTACTTTCATATAGTGTCATAGTAAAATTGTTGTAGGTAATTTTTTGAATCCGTCATAGAATGCGTCAATTAAATAAGCTTCAAATTGAGATTTAAAATTTATATTACAATTCAATTTAGGTCTACACAACTGCTGAGTGAGTTCAAATATAGGCACACAAAGCATTGGAAAATTTGACTTCTACACCTCAAATATATATCTGTTGCAAATAGGCCACGACAAATTTTGTAACTGAAAATAATCCAGTTAGTTGACCAATAACCTTTGTATTTGATTTAAACTAAATTTGTACTAATCATATTATAAAATTTTAACAGAATGCGTACTTAGATTAATGATATTTTAAAATTGTTGTTTGATTTTGTTCAGAAATTGAAAAGATAATAAAGTCATAGGGGATTAAACTATACGCGCATTTGTGGTGATCAGCAGCAAGGACATACAAAATATGAAACACAACAATATCAAATTACAAAAAACGTTATAAATAATATAACGCCATCTAGGGAAGTTTACAGGAAACAACAAAATTGCGCTAGAATAATCCTGACCGCTGATTGGAGGATAACAAAGAGGGATAGATAGGTAGGATAATACCGGTAAGTAAGTAATATATCAAGATATGGTCAGTACAATACAGTACCTACAGTAGTAGTTTAGATTCGTGTTTCTTTTTGGATGTCTGACATCTGATTGTCTGACGTATGTACCGATGTATTTTGATTTATCTGTTTTGATTAGATTTATCTGCAGTATTATGTTCTGATGTTATGAACTAACAAACTAATCGTTTTAGCCAGCCTGCCAGTTAACGGCAGATTTTCTTCAGGGAAACCAGAAAAACTAAGTGGTAGATTGCCACGGAACCCGGGTTCGACCTTATCCTGTTATCCAGCTTTCACATTTGGGGGCTCGTCCGGGAGGATTTTTTTTCTTCCTGGTTACTGCTGCTGGTTATAGACTTGTTACTTGTACCGTCAGACCGTTGGGCGTAGAAATCGATTGTTGGGTATCGGTAAACTGGCTGACTTTGGACTTGTACTGGTAATATCAAGCATTCAGACAGTCAGCGAGTCAGGGTATGACAGACGTTTTTGGATTCGAGAACGATAGCGATAGTACCGGTAGTAGATGCGGAGAGTCTGACCAAACGCAAATAGCCGTTGGTCCGAGAGAAGAATCAAGTTGGACGGACATAAACTTAAATAGTCCGGCGGTTGTCGTTCCTGGTTCCGGTTGCGACCGTCCTAGATATTCTGAAACGCAGTCTCATGGTAGGAATCGGTTTCCTGCAGTACCGGTACCAGGAGAAGGGGACCGTTACATACATCCTAATAGAGAGCAACAAGGTACCGATACCTGTATACAGCTTGAATGCGACGCACCGTTAATGGCGGATATCAGGAAGGAACCGGAAATATTCGACGGGCGTGGAGATGTTGATTCCTGGGTTAGTGCATTACAGCGATTGGGACGTCTTCGAAGATGGAATTACGTGATGATGGGAAGGGTTGCTTCCGTTTATGTGTCAGGTACCGCGGCTCGCGTAATAGAAGAATTACCTACTGAACAACAAGTCGATTTTGATAGCGTAGTAGCCGCTCTGCGAGCTAGATTTAGGCCTTTACCCCCCGATGTTATATGTAGTAAGCTGTTAGATTGTAGGCTTGGAATAAATGAAACTATAGAGGAGTATGTAGATAAACTCCAGAAATGGGGACAGCAAGCCTGGGTAGATATGAATGGTGCGCAACGAGATCGGTTATTACTTACAGTTTTTTACAGAGGCATACCCTCTGATTTGGCTTTTAGGATTAGAAACAGCCATCCGCAAACGTTTGACGAGGCTGTACGTATGGCTCGTAATGAAGAAATTTATTTAGCGGAGGCGAACCATTTAAATTACGGGGATCAAGCTGGGCGTATTGATCGAAATACCGGTATTGATTCTAATAGGCCAAAGCATACCTTTTTGCAGGAAAGTGGTGTACATGGATATGTAAACAATACGGCGAGTTTTAATAGAAATTCTACTGTACCGAGTAGACCGGTTACCGTTGATCCAAAAATAAATAAATTAGAAAGTGAGATACAAGAATTAAGGAAACAAATTTCCGGTATGCAGTGCCAGCCAGCTCCTGTACGTCCGTTTACTGTATGGAATAAGAGTAGAACAGATTCTGGTCCAAACCATTCTGAAAGGAGTAGTGATACATTAGCCTACAGTAGTGGTAGACCTGTAGATAGCCCTTATTTTACTGAGCCAAGTAGGTCAATTATTCAAAGTGAACATTTTCAGGGAAGTAATAATATGACACCCCGTAGGAATGTAACATGTTTTAACTGCAATGAATTTGGCCATTACAGTACCCAATGTCCCCAGCCGTTTGCTTCCCGTAATGTTCAGCCACGGAGAGATATTGTTTGTTTTAATTGTAACGAGTCTGGACATTACAGTACCCATTGCCCAAGATCTCAAACATCCCGATTTAATAGAGCGAGTGACGATGTGAGACGTACTTATCCATACAGACCGAGACCATCCCCACTTAGTACTGCTAGCAATATGTGTCAGCCATCCCAATATGTGCCACACCCTACTCCACCGCCCAGTAGGTTTAGTACGGATGCTGGTACACCGGCTTCGAGTTTTGAAAATAATCACATACGGTATACAACGCATACGAATCGCGATTGGTACATACCTGTACATATAGGACGTACAAAGATGGTTGGTTTGGTAGATAGCGGTTCAGATTTTACTATAATGGATATACGTAAATTACCAAAGGATTGTGAACTGGGAGCCAGTAGTATACCATCTATTAAGGGTGTAGGAGGGTTAATGCCAGTATTAGGTGAAGTGCATCTACCGATTGTTATTACGTCAGACTTTAAAGTAGACATATTAGTGTATATTGGCGACTTACAGAAAATTGATGGTTCTGAAATTATTTTTGGTAAAGATTTTATCTACCAAGCCTGTACCTCGTTTGATTTAGTAAAGCAATGTATGATTTTACGGAATAACGAGTGTGTTTATTTTTGTAGTCCACCGACTCAGGTTATATCTAACTCAACCACAGAACACTATACTCGCCGTATAATTATGTCAGAAAAGAGGGTTACTATACCACCAGATTCACAGGCATATATTACAGGTTGTTTGAAGGGAAAGGGAAGTAATTGTAGCTTCCCAGCAGGACCAGTTTATATTGAACCTCTGTATCAGTCGAATACTCAAACCCTACTAGCACGTTGTATAATAGATCCAATTGATAGAGAACGTGTTACATTACAAGTTTTAAACCCAAACAATTCACCAGTTACTGTTTTTAAGAACCAGAAGGTAGCATCATACTGTGACGTCACTAATTATACCTTGCGTACTTTAGAAAGTAGGGCTATCGGTACAGATAGTGTAGTTAATGATGTCAATGGTAAACAGATATTTTTACGTGAAGAATTAAAATTAGACCATTTAGACTCTGACAAACAAACTGATGTATTGGACATTGTTGGACAGAATCCCCATTCATTTTCTTACAATGATTATGACATAGGACGGACTACACTGTTACAACATTCTATACCTTTGAAACCTGATGCTAAACCGATACATGTAAAGCCTTATCCAATACCCGTAGCCATACGTCCAGAACTGAGAGAACGGTTAAGTAATTTACAACGTGTAGGAGTTATACAGCCGAGTACCAGTGAATGGTCTTCTCCTCTTATTATTGTTAAGGCACCTAATAAGCCATGGCGCTTAGCTATAGACTATAGGGGACTTAATTCAGTAGCGGTTCCTCAATTTTGGCCATTACCTAATATTGATTACATGTTAGCAGAAGTTGGTGCTGCCAGACCAGAATATTTCAGTGCTTTGGATTTTAAATCCATGTTTTGGCAAGTAGAGATTAATCCGGAGGATTATGCGAAGACCACCTTTCATACTCAGTGGGGAAACTTTGAGTTTCGTAGAATGCCGTTTGGGCTTCAGTCATCACCCAGTACGTGTCAGAGATTAATGCAACTAGGATTAGAAGGGATAGAATGTGCTTTAGTGTACATGGATGACCTGATATTGTATTCTAGAACGTGGGAACAGCACATAGAACTCATAGATATAGTACTACGGCGTATAAGTGAGTTAGGTCTCAAATTGAAACCATCTAAATGTTGTTTTGGAGCGAGTTCAATACACTTCCTAGGACACATTATTGATCGAGATGGTATACATACTGACCCTAAGAAAATAAGTACGATGGTCGATTTCCCCAGACCTACTTGTGTGAAGGACTTACAGAGTTTTCTGGGCCTGTGTGGATACTACAGGAAGTTTGTGAGAGATTATGGCAAATTAGTACAACCATTGTATGGCCTAACTAAAGTAGGAGTGCCGTTTTACTGGAATTCAGATTGTGAACAAGCTTTTCTAGAACTCAAGAATCGACTCGTTTCATCGCCAATTTTATCCCACCCTGACTTTGAACGAGAGTTTACCTTAGAAACTGATGCCAGTGGATCTGGACTTGGCGCGATACTTTGCCAAGACGATAAGGTTATAGCTTATGCTTCGCGTTCCCTGACTTGTGCTGAAGCTAAGTGGTCGATTACGGAATTAGAGGGATTAGCAGTAGTTTGGGCCGTAGCTAAGTTTCGTTTTTATTTATTGGGTCGGCATTTTAAAGTGATTTCAGATCATAACCCCCTGCGATGCTTGTCTTGGGTTGGTGTCAATCGCCATATTACGGGTCGTCTCCAAAGGTGGGCACTGAAACTGTCAGAATACGATTATACTTTTATTTATAAGCCCGGAAAGTTTAACAGGGCTGACTGCTTATCCCGAATAAAAGTAGAACATCCTCTAGATACGACTAACACTGTAAACAATCACAGTAACGAACTCGATGTTGAACCATTTTGTTTAATTAATGTTCCTGTAATAAACCCTGTAGACTCTACAGACGTGACTGGAGAGACAGACAATTTGATGAATAACCAATCTAATGTAGTGAGTGTAGATACCGATGAACTACAAGGTCTTGCAGACTTATTTAGTTGCAATGGAACGGATTCGAAGGTTTGTAACCATGACTACCAGGATAAACAGAGTTCAGTAGCAAATGACGATGATGGATGTTCATCTTTCAGTGCTCCAGACACCTCAATACATGTAGATAGTTTCGCAGACGTTCAGTCTTCCTTACCTGCGTTACCTAGCAATGTGGAGTTTTGTAGTTTGTCCAGACTACGTAAACTGCAGTTGGAAGATTCAAATATTAAGGTGATGGTAGAATATTTACAAACGGGAAATAAACCAGAATTTAATCGTAAGCTCTCTGAGTGTAAGAATATGGTAAAGTTACATACACAATATGTATTAGTAGATGGTATTCTATGTCACGTCTCGGATTGTAAGACAAATAAGACAATACAAGTAGTAGTACCTAAGTTACTACGTAGACAGGTACTACTTCAGTTCCATGACCTCAGGTCACACTTAGGAATTAATAAAACGTTGAATGACATTAAAGTAAAATTTTATTGGGTAAATCTCCAGGATGATGTAGCGCGGTACATACATAGTTGTGATTCTTGTCAACGACGTAAAGGATCTACTAATATTCAACCATTAACTAGTTTACCAGCCCCCACCCGAGTTATGGAAAGATTATCTATTGATATCGTGAAAGGGTTTCCCACTAGTCCAACTGGTAATAAACTTGTTTTCACTATTACAGAACATTTAACCCGATATGTTGAACTATTACCTGTCCCTGACGAACAGGCTGAAACTTTAGCACGGGAATTGGTAAATAAAATATTTTGTGTATACGGTGCAGCTGAGATTATTTTATCGGATAGAGGTCCAAGTTTTACTTCGTCACTTTTCTCGGAACTGGAAAAAATATTTGGCATTGTTCGTGTGTTAACTTCAGCGTACCACCCACAATGCAATGGTCTTACTGAAAGGGTCAACCAATCCATGTGTAATATGTTAGCACTGACAGTTCGTAACCATGACAACTGGGAAGAAATGCTTCCCCTAGTACAATTTAATTATAACACTAGCGTACATTCTAGTATAGGGATGGCACCATTTACGTTGATGTTTGGTAGGGAGGCTCGTCTACCAATAGATACTCGTATTGAGCGGCCTTATAGTTTGTTGGCTGACACAGCGACATACCCTGACGAATTACGTAAGAACTTACAAAATGCCCACAAGTTAGTTAGAGAACAACTAAGTAAAGCACAGAATAAACAAAAACGCCTCCACGATCGTAAAGTGAAACAAAATTTGCAATCATTTGTGACAGGCGATAAAGTATTGTATTTTGATCGACGCGTTAAGCGCAAGAATAATAAGTTGCGGTTCCGTTTTACCGGACCCTATGTAGTGCTCCGTAAGCGTTCGCAGTTTTCATATGAATTACGTCCTGTACGGAAACGAGTTACACCACGAACTCCAGTGTTGGTAGTGAACGCGAAAGATTTAAAGTTATATCAAGTGCGTTCATCCGCTTGTGAAAGTAATAACCCTTCTATGTCCAATGGACAAAGTGATGTCGGCACACCTTAGTGTACAGTAGTACATACAGTAAGGTATAAGTATATACAGTAGAACAGTGACTGATGATATTTACATAAACCAACAAACTATATGCAATATGCACTACCGTATGCAGTTTAGATCCTACTAAACATTTTGTAGGTATTTTTACATTATTATTGTGCTGTTTTTATTTAGATTCGGTTCTGCAAAATATTTTTATCAAACCACTCGGGACGAGTGGTTTCCTTTCGTGGGGGGGATTTGTGGTGATCAGCAGCAAGGACATACAAAATATGAAACACAACAATATCAAATTACAAAAAACGTTATAAATAATATAACGCCATCTAGGGAAGTTTACAGGAAACAACAAAATTGCGCTAGAATAATCCTGACCGCTGATTGGAGGATAACAAAGAGGGATAGATAGGTAGGATAATACCGGTAAGTAAGTAATATATCAAGATATGGTCAGTACAATACAGTACCTACAGTAGTAGTTTAGATTCGTGTTTCTTTTTGGATGTCTGACATCTGATTTTCTGACGTATGTACCGATGTATTTTGATTTATCTGTTTTGATTAGATTTATCTGCAGTATTATGTTCTGATGTTATGAACTAACAAACTAATCGTTTTAGCCAGCCTGCCAGTTAACGGCAGATTTTCTTCAGGGAAACCAGAAAAACTAAGTGGTAGATTGCCACGGAACCCGGGTTCGACCTTATCCTGTTATCCAGCTTTCACATTGTTGCCTTTTACCCCGAATTCTTATATTACTTATTTTGTTATGTTACAACAGTAAATACAACAGTTAAAGTAAATTGTTCTTTATGGTTGTCCAACGTTCCGTACTGTGCTATCCTTTATATCTTATAAATTGGACAATGTTTACATACAATATTAGTGTTTATAATTTCGATAAAGTAAATTGTTCTTTATGTGTTCGCGGTATTTCAACTTTCCATAACGCGAGTTGAATATTTTTGTATTTTATTTAAAATTGATTATTCCGATATTACTACTGGGTGCGGGACCATGGGTTTTGGGCACATTCAATAAACTGGGGGCGATTTATGGGCGAACTTTGGGGCAACTTACAGGGTACGGGAATAATTTCATAGTTATAAGGGCCAGGGGGGATGGAAAATGCAAGCAGTATTCAGGTTAGCCTGAGTACTATTAGGCCCTGGCCAACTTCCTGCTGCCTGTAGGGGTGGATTTGGTAATGCGCCAGGCCTAAAGGACAAGGACTGCCCTTAGCGGTCCCTGGCCAACAGCAGCCATTACGAGACTGAAAAGAACTCGGACCGCTGACTGCTTGTGTCAGGGATTTGCGACGGGAAACGACAGCCCCTTAGTAGCCAAGCCGTTCTGGTTCTCGATGATCGAACCCTTCGGGGTTCGTGAGGGGTGGAGCGGACACGCGAACGGGTGGCTGACTAACGACTGCCCCCTGAGCTAAGCCGTACTGGTTCTCGATGACCGATCCCTTCGGGGTTCGCGAGGGGTGGGACGGACATGCGAAAGGGCTGGCCACAGGACGGGTTCGACGAAGACTGCCCTTAGCGGTCTCTGGTCAACGGCAGCTATTACGAGACTGAAAAGAACTCGGAACGCTGACTGCTTGTACCGGGATCTGCGACGGGAACCGACGACAGACCCCTTAGCCAAGCCGTACTGGTTCTCGATGATCATTCCCTTCGGGGTTCGTGAGGGGTGGAACGGACACGCGACGGGGTCGAAAGACAAAGGACTAGACTCTACTGGCCTACCGACTGTTCGGAGCAGTTTCTCGGCTGCCGAAGCGACTACGAGCCTGAAAGGGACTCGGAAAGCCTAGGTGGTTGGGTTTCTGCGATGAACCGACGGACCCCTAGCCAAGCCGTTCTGGTTCTCGATGATCGAACCCTTCGGGGTTCGTGAGGGGTGGAACGGACACGCGAACGGGTCCACCGACACGACAGACTCCTAGCCAAGCCGTACTGATTCTCGATGACCGATCCCTTCGGGGTTCGAGAGGGGCGGTACGGATACGCGACAGAGTCTACCGACTGGACCGACCCTTAGCCAAGCCGGGCTGGTTCTCGATGATCGTTCCCTTCGGGGTTCGTGAGGGGTGGAACGGACACGCGACAGGGTCGACCGACACCGACACTACGGCACTAAGACTAGGACCGAGGGAAAATCTGGGGAACATTAGGTAGGCTAAAATCTGAGCGAACAGTGGGTAATTAAATAATATACCGTAGGGATTTATATTATCGTGTATAATTATTGTGAATATTTGGTGTATATTGATTTGGGGAAGCCCAAAATTATTCTTAATCAGGGTTCAATATTGTTGACCAGGTTCAACAGAGTTCAGTTACATTAAAGAGTATATCCAACTAATGCAGCTTTTCCTCAACCGCAACCCTGCATCTCAGAAATCATTCCTTCTCCAAAATCAATATCCGGTGACTGGCCGGGGCTCAGTGGTCTGTAAAGTCACGTCTCCAGCATCGGCGTTTTTCCCCCCTGGTGTTGGGATAACGGCAACATTATGGTTGCGAAATGTTCCGTGCCGTGATATCTTTTGTATCTTATAAAGTAAACAATGCTTACATACAATAAAAAGTAGACAGAGTGTTTATTTTTATGCTTGCACCCAATGCCATTCAATATTTTGTTAGTGTTTATATTTTTTTAAATAGTCCATTATATTTTATTAGTTCATTTATATAGTTCATTATTAGTTATTTTGTGCTTCTATTTTATTTGGTTTGTTTTATTTGTAATTTGTTTTTTAAATAATGGATATTAATAAATGTCGTTGTTGTCAATCAATACTTTTCTTACCGTAATGCTAATTAATTTGAGGATGCTAATCTTGATGAGAATCCATTGGCGTTGCATTATGAACGGCCCTGCGTGATTTACACTTCATATATATGTCTGTAGTAAATGGGCCACTCTTAAAAATTACTACAGTTTTCTATGGATGAAGTTCAAACCTACCGAAGTACAAAGACAACAGATATCCGCGAAAAGCCGGAAAGCTGAGTGGACCCTGGCGGGGCTGAACCTACAACCAATAGATTGCAGGCCCGGCGCTCAAACCAACTGAGCTACCCCGACTTCATCATCTTCATTGGACTAATGTTATATTATAATAAATGTTTAATAGGCTATTTATGACAGCAAATATTTAATATAATAATAATGCTATCAATTATTGTATTCTCTCTCTCTCTCTCTCTCCCTCTCTCTCTCTCTCTCTCTCTCTCTTTCTTGTTTTGCAAGTCGCAATAGGGCCAGTGTTTTGAAAGAAAAGATTTGCAGTGCCATTTAAAAGCTTTACCAAAATGGCCTATAGTTACTAGTTAAAAGGCACAAAAATTACAAATTACAAATTTTCACTTTTTATGTTTTTTTGGATTTTTGAACAAGATCTTAAATTGATATAACATGGCAATATTGAGGAGAGATGAAGACTGACATTAAAGAAACCCAGGAAATATAAGTATGCATGCTGTTCTGTTCCACCAGTACTAAATAATGCTTATAGATTGTGGTAGAAATAATCCATGGCTATGACTTCCTTGAGTTGGTTCACAGAAAAGTAGATCTGGTATGACCTCGACTTTACTTCAGCAGTCTGAATCATAATGTATTTACAGAGTGGGTGATATCAGATTAATAATAATATACTGTAGTCTTCACAATAATATAGTCTTCACAATATCAAATTAAATTTAAACAAGCGATACTATATCAATGTGTGCATTATTGCTTACGCCTGTCGCATATGCATATCAGTATACAAGATTCTTATGGAAGAAATCAATATACTTAATCCAATATGCTGTTGTAACTTTATATAATTGTGAAAAGAATTCTATTGTGTAATGAGTGAGAGCTTTAATTAAAGCTAACATATTGATGTTTAAATATAAATATTTCTCAATATTCATATGCCATATGTAGTTAAGTAGGCCTATATATATATATATATACATACATATATTATTGTAGTTTAAACATTTTCATGTATTTATTCTTGGATTGCATCTACTAGCTTCAGTGCAGATAATCTCGTTGTTGGAATTTCGTAATTAATGATAATGTTATTATTATTAATTTATTAATAGTTTAGATTACCTTGAAGTGATGGGATGTGGTAATAAAGAAGTTTTAATGAATTTTAATAATTTGAATTTTCCTGATTCAAGTAGAAATGTGATTCAATTTGTACTTTCCACCTCTGAACTAGTTTAAATAAAATATAAAAAAATTTCAAAATTTTTCAAAAATAATAAATTTCAAAAATTAATTCATTGCAACAAATACACCAAGGTGGAACTATTTGGAAGTTGACAAGACGCTGTTACAGGAAAATACTGTAAGTCATAATGATAGGTGAATTCTACTGAATAATTGCGACATTCTCCCACCCAAAAAGAAAACTATACTATAAATATATATGACACCAAACACCGATAAAATATATATACTTACTGCACAACACAGTACAATTATATAAACTTTATTTATTTACACTATGCCACAAGTAAATATGAACTTGACATAATATTTTAACTTCATTCACTCTCATTTTCAGTTTTGCTGAGTGCTATTTTTTTGAGAATTTTATCTTTTATCACTACAGGTTGAACAGTACTTTATAACATTACTCTTGTCAACCTTCAACGATAATAGCTCATTCGAAGTTTCTTCAACAACACAAAACTCCAAGGGATCCAGTTTCCTAACAGGTCTTTGAATCTGGCCATTGGGAGTTTGAAGAGTTGCGGACCTCATCCATCCATCCTTTCCTGGATAAACTTACCCATACGGAACTGTGCTCTGGGTACATTAGAATCCCCTATAAGTAGGATATCCATCATATGTACTACTTCTTTAGGTTCTGTAATGTTCCACCTATGATATTCACTTAACATGGTCAAGTAGTAATGGGACCAGTGACTCCAGTAATCGCTAAGCATCTTATAAATGCGATTATGTCGAACCATGAGATCTTCGCGAGTCGGGAGACCATAAAAGGGGTCATTAAATAAATCACAATCGTCAATAACTGGTTTATACACGGTAGAAATGTGGTTGCTTAAATCCAACATAGATGGAGTCAATGGATGGGGGTCGTCATTGTTACCATACATGTAAGTTAATGGTCTGTCATTCATCACCGTTTCGGTTCTACAACAAAGGTGTGTACCTCTTCCAAAGGCACAAATGCACTACCCAATACCTTCTTCAATAATGTCTTCATCAACCCTATAAGGCGCTCCCATATACTGTCCATCCGAGGAGAAGATGTGGTAATAAACTGCCGTGAAATATAGTCTGTCAAAAAGAATAATACTAACTTTAGAATCATCTCTAGCTATTTGTAGACAACCATTACCAGCTATAAATGTGGATGTATTATCACTCAAATTTAACTCTATGGTTTCGTCTGTACTACCACTGTGTACTAACCAATACTGCTGTACTGCTGACTTATTCTGTCTGACTATTGCCGAACTATATTATTGATATAAATGGATGTCACTAAGGTTATTAATCTCCAAGATGAAGGAATCGCATTAATTCGAGCAATTAAACTAAAGAAGAGCGTCTCGGTAGATGACGAATGGCAAATGATCGACATCCTCAATGCTATGTCCGCCAGCTACTCTGTGGCTGTAGGTATTGTTGCGCAGGCTCGAGTGAAACGATAAAATCTAAAAATGTCCTAATAGAATTACAATATTAAGCCAACAAACAAACATCTGTTTCCAAATGTTGACCCTCATCCGCAGTCCGTCAGACCGAGCACACAATCTGGAACCCGGAGCTATTCCCCAGCTGATGGCTACCACACCCGCCATGCGGGGAACACACACACACAGGATCACACACAGCATCCGCGCATCACAATAATAAGGCCAACTTACATATATATACTATATAGTAGGTCTTTCAGCACACCCCCAACCCAGTCTCTCAACTCCCTACACCAAAGCTCTATATTATTCGAAGCAGATGGACCATAAATTATGCTCTCCAATGCATCTTCAAAAACATATTAGGTTTCAATTAAGTATGCATGCAATGTCAGGGATGACATTACCCATTTTAGTTCCACAATTGAAGCAACTGTAAATTGGATTCTGATTACTCTCCTCAGCATTTCATAATAAAGTAAAAATATAATATAATACATTTTTATAATCCTAAATCAGACACAAATCATGCCTAAATACAGTAATTACAAAGTTAATATCTGTCAGACTTACACTACACAGCTTAACAATTTCCAGAAGTCAGCGCTGTAGTATTTAGTACTGGCAACCAGTACTGTGGTGATGGTGGTGGGCCTACTGGGTGATGTGGCATCGCAACTATATAGTCCGAACAGTATTACGATTTTGGGAGAGTTGGCAGCCCTGGGCGATGTGGGGATGTTATTTTTTTTTATGGCGGCCCTGGGTAATGTATGGTGTTTTTTTTCTCTTTTTGGCGTTTAAAACTCTGGTTGACGTTTAAAACTCTGGGCAATGTGGGGTGGGTTTCTTTTTCTCTTTGTGGCTGTTTAAAATAAGTAAAAATTATCTTGAAATTATAAGTAAAAAACTCTTGAAAAAATAATTTATCTCTGATTACAGCTAATTTTATATATAAAACCCTTACGATAATTATCACATGCTACAATCAATATTTTGAATTATTTATCAATTTTAAATGCATTCTTTATGAATAATGTCTGATATTGCCAGCATAACAATTCCGCTACATCAGAGAAATACTCCCCTAACAAAAAGTATTACTAAGACAGAAAGAAGAACACAGTTACAGTATGGTGCATTAGGTGACTTCATAAAATTCGCCAATGTGGTGTACAAAAACGATATTGCTTATATAAACAATGGAACCAATGAAGAGGCGACCTTTGGAATGATTTATGAAGAAGCAAACAAATTTGCAAATGGTTTATGGCAAATGGGTTTGCATTCTGGCGACAGGTTGGCTATATTATCTGGATCATCAATTCGATGGGTCACTACATTTTGGGGGGCAATTCTCGCTGGTTTGACAGTGGTTCCTATATTTGCCAATTATTCTCCTCCTGAGTGGGCATCAGTTTTAGAGAAAGTTGGTGTTAAGGTGTTGGTATCATCTCCAGGATGGAACAAGCGTGATTATTACCATATATTCAAAACGATGTTATGCCCAGAAGTAACAGGGGAGGGGAAGTTCAATTGTAAAAAACTGCCAAAGCTTAAACATGTTGTGTTTCTGGATGATAAAAAGCGAATGGGAACATTAAATTGGGATGAAGTTTGCCTGCTTGGTAGTAATGGAGATGTACCAACAGAAATCCAAGTGAACATTGATAATCCTGGGGTAATATTGTTTACAAGTGGAACCACTGGGGTTCCTAAAGCTGTCCCAATTTCACACTTTGCTCTCCGAAACATGAATAATGTTCCACTCAAGAAACCAGAACCTAATAACAATAGTAAGAGGAGGCAGGTTGTCCGTATTATTGAGCCTCCCATGGGTGGCATAGGAAATTTAGCAGTAGGGATAATACTTCCAGCAGTATTGGGAGATAAAGTTATCATCCCTGCTCCCTTTCCTGATGCCATAAAGATCTGTGAATCCATTCAAAAATACAAAGTCAATATGTTAAGCAGTGGCACTATGTCTATATTGAGCATGCTAGAATATAAAGATAAGTACGATTTCTCATCTGTGAGACTTGTGAATGCTTCAGGTATGGCGATCCCTCATGTGCTCTTGGCAGACTTGGAAGAAGAATTTAAACACATTAAAACTAGGCAAATTTATGGAAGTACAGAATGTCCAGCCATGGCTTTGGGTAGTTTAAATGACATAAAAGAAATGCGAATCTCCAATACGGGTATCCCTGCTGAGGGTGTGGAAATCAAAATTACTGATGATGACAACGAAATTGTTGATATAAATCAGACTGGTGAAGTTTATGTTAAAAATGAGCTCACAATGAAAGGTTATATGAATAATACTGAGGCCACTAATGAGGTCATCACTGAAGATGGATGGTATCGAACTGGTGATTTGGGCTTTTTGGATAAAAATGGCTACCTCACTGTGGTTGGTCGTGACAAAGACGTTATAAAAAGGTCAGAGTTTATGGTGAAAATATATCCAAGTGAAATAGAAGATGTTATTGACACACATCCTAA
Source organism: Nemertoderma westbladi (assembly GCA_032718475.1). Taxonomy (NCBI): domain Eukaryota; kingdom Metazoa; phylum Xenacoelomorpha; order Nemertodermatida; family Nemertodermatidae; genus Nemertoderma; species Nemertoderma westbladi. The sequence goes on from JAUCBJ010008169.1 coordinate 31,255, forward strand.
AGTCTCTGACAGTAAAGTGTTCAGTATCTATGATGAAGTTAATTTCACTCAGATGGTGGGTGCTGCTATCATTCTGCATATTGGTAAACCTGGCAAACCAGTACACAGCTCTAGTGCAGAGATTAAACATTTTCTTTCCAAGATAATTGCTGATTATAAGATTCCTGATCACATCATCTTTGTCAACAGGTTTCCCAGGTCTGGTAATTGTAAAGTTAAAGTAAATAAACTTCGGGAAATGTTGGCTGCAAAAATAATCCGGCACACAAATAATTGACTAGACTGTAATAGGGATAATTTCTTTGGGATTCGTCATTGCATCATATTAATAATTCTCCACTGAAACAACTTAAAAATTACAAAACCTTTCTAAACTTAATTTACAGGTATATGCAATATATTCTATGTTATTTCAACATATTGGTGAAAGTAGTTACACTGGTTGTTGTGTGATTATATGGTGATAGAATATGAATCCTGTAATATTATATAATTATTGTCTGTTCGGGAATGGAATACATGGAAATAATACCTGAAGTAAATTAGGGTGTAAATGCTATGCCGACAGCCGACAACCTCTGCCAACAATGACAGATATGAAAATTTAACCTGTTCTCATGACTATCGTTTATTGTTTTGGTTAGAATAACATTTCATTGCAACCTGTTCATTTACATTAGTTAGTGTCATAGTAGCCAGCTGGATCTTAGAGTTAATGGGTGGCTGGTAGGGCTCGATCGGAGTTTTTATTTTGCCGGAGCCGGAGCCGGAGTGGAAAAAAAATAGCCGGAGTTTGACCGGAGCCGGAGTTTCTTTCCCTATGTGTATTTTCCCTATATCCGGGCCGGGTCGCCGTCGTTAGTACTCATATCCGGGTCGCCATCGTCGGTACTCATATCCAGGCACCAGGTCGCCATCGTTGGTACTTATATCCTGGTCGTGGACAGAACTCCTTGCATCATTCTCAATTCATTCCCCTTCCAGAATTATAGTACATATCACATATAGCTGTATAGTAGTACAGTAGCTTGAGGTGCGGGATTGTCATACTGTGTATTCAAGCTGTCAGGTAGGCCTACCGCTACCAGTACAGCAGTTCCGGAATTAGATTAAGTCAGTGAGTACAGAAGTCAGGAAGTAGTACCGGTACTACTGTAGTACTACCGGGTACCAGCCTGCCAGTAAATCTAAGTTATTTAGTATTACACTGCTCTACCAGTCTACTGTAGTATAGTATAGTAATACTGTAATAATAGTAGTATCAAAGTAGTACAGTCAGACAGTACTGCAGTACTACCGGTACTGGACAGCTGGAGTAGGCTATTGGAGTACTGTACACTGGAATATACTGCTGCCATATGCCTATCTGCTTATACTAGCCTATCTGCCTATATATTATGTACATTAATATAAAACATACATTATTAAAAAAAACTCCGGCTCCGGTGATTTTTCTAACTCGCTCCGGTTCGGAGCCGGATGTAAGAAACTCCGGCCGGAGCCGGAGCCGGAGCCGGAACTCCGATCGAGCCCTAGTGGCTGGTTACCGAGCGGGTGATACAGTTTGTCTGAAAGAGGTCTGTTTTAACTTGTTCTGTAGTGATTGATGTTCCTGATATAGATGTCGGGGAAAACTAGATTCTTGTTTCTGCTTCCATGTATAATAGAAAATATCATAGGTAATAAACAGTTACCAGTAATAGCACAAGTCTGATTCTGATATCTGCACTGAGATACACATGCTATCCATAATACAAATTCTGTTAAACTAAAGCTGCTTCTCAGGTTTGAGAGGCCCATGTACTGAGATATAAATTGTTATTACTCTGGTATAAACTACTGTTAGTTTGAGAGGGGTTTGTGGTTGCTGCCCTGACCAATGGGGCGTCAGGGCTTCTGCTCAACTATTGGCTAGTGCCATTTGATTAATCGACTGATCTCTCTTAATTAATCCCCTCTCTCACTATCTATTGGTGACGGCATAATGTTAGTACACCTATAGTAGATTGGTTATATGCACTGTACCAATAAATTTACACATGATGCAATAGCTTAACATTTAATATACATGAATAGCTTGAGCGGCCATCTGACATTCAATTTGGTCCTCTTGGCAAGGCTCCCTGGTTGTAAGTTGACCTTTGGGGTCCTTACAAGCCGGGGTGTTAATTGCCTCCCATTTTGGTTAATAACGTTTTGAGGTGACATATTAATTTTCTGGGTGGTGAAGTGCCTCAGGGAACGCTCCCGTAACAATTCGCCCCATAACACTTCAAATGGTTCTGTGTCACCGTCAACAGAAGACACAAATGTTGTCGAACCATCGTATACTGATCTGATTGCTGCAAAAATTGCATCAGGAATCCCAAATAATGAAAGTATGCTTAACATACGTGAGCGAGAGACTGAATCAAAGGCCTTGAATAAGTCCACAAAGATAACAGCCAAATGCCTCTCTTTCTTTTTTGATAACTCTTCAATTATCCTTCTAAGTACCAAAATGGGCTCCATGGTCCCACGACCTTTACGGAACCCATTCTGATTTCCACGGAGCAGTCTCTCAATGGGATCCCTGATGCGATTTAATAGAATTCTATTGTATAGCTTTGCAGCAATCAAGATCAATAAGATTCCCCGAAAAGATTGCCCTTCTTGGTAACTGGCACTAACTTATTTGTTTTCATTTCTTGTGGGACTCTTGTTGTTCGGTACATGTCTACTATGATGGGATAGATGAGCTTTAAACACTCAGGTATTTTAAAGACCTCAGGGGGAACACCATTTACTCCACTGGCACGATTGGTCTTAATGCTCTTTGCAGCAGCCTTCACTTCTTCTGCAAAGGAGATATCGCGAATGGGATATCTGGGAGTACAGACTCAGACACTTTTACTTCTATAAAGTTATCAGGCAATACCCTGTCATTATTAAGGAGCTTTTCAAAGTGGGCCTTCCAACCATTATTGAGGCGTTAACATAAGAGTTCCCAAAATTGTATTTTTCGGCAGTGGTTGCCAGCACCAAATTTTTGAAAATTAGCAAATTGATCAATATAGTATCATCTTGTTTCTTGCGTTATATGGGTTAATGAGGGTCATGAATCCGATAGAATCAATAAATTCAACACTGGATATCTCAAACCTGTACTTTTTGGTGATGGGTACGAAATTTGGTTCTAGCACCAAAATTTGCCATTTTACACCGAAATATACTTGAACCAATGATCTGGAATATTATAAATGTATTCCATTAGAATCAGCGCCCCAGAAAACATGAAAATGTGAATTTATAATATGAATTTATAAGTCGATTCAAATTTTTGTGATCAAAATGAAATGTGCTGGTTACTTGTTTTTTTCCTTTTTTTACCTACGTAGAGGACTAAAACTGTCATTTATATAGAAATCAGATCATTTTTAAATATCTTCAAATAGATTCAGCGTCCCAGAAAACCTATATATTGAAAATATTAGATAAAAATTGGAACTTTCAATTTTTTTTTAATTGTTTAATACTTGAAATTTTGGTGCTGCAAAATAACCACCTCAGTACATTTTTCGAATTTTTTTTTTCTTTCTGAATCAGACCAGTGAATGAAATCTATGTACAAACAAAAAATCGGACGTTTTATTAAAATTTGTAGATTTAGAAGTGTGGGGGGTGGGGGTCATTAAGTATAACCACAACACCCCCCCCCCCCCCCCCCGTTATTTACAATTTATGCCCTCGCCCTCGCATCAGCAGATGATAGTGGCAATGGTGGAATTGGTCTATTGATGAATCCAACTATACATGCAGCATTGGACAAAACAGACCAAATCTCTAACCACTCATCCGTTGCCACTTCTCATGTTCTGGAAGACTGGCTAAGAAGTTTCCTAAGGTGGTTCTGATTGTTGTGTGCTACTATCCAAATAGTGTTGCCCCTATAAAGGAGGTGGAAAATTTCTACCACAATCTACAAGCAGCTACTGATGGAATGGATCAGCATGCATTCTTAACATTCCTGGGAGACTTTAATGCAAGTCTGCATCAATCACCTACATCGCCCTGGGTCTATAGCGATAGTTTTAACCGAAATTCCGTCCATCTTCAGGATTTTTCTCAGGAAATGGATTATTTTCGGCTGGAGGAACCCGGTTCAAGAAGCGAACTGGAAAGCTATGGACTCATAGTGGACCCAGTGGTCACAAGTCCCAGATAGACCATATTCTGATTCGTAGAAAATACAGGAGCTCTATACAAGACTGTAATGCATTTACACTTCGACCCTTCTCCAGTGATCACCGCCTTATTGTGGCCAAGGTAAGACTTAGTCTGCATGCTAGCAGAACAACGAAATCTGCCTTGCCAAGGCATGACTGGTCCTCTCTGTAAATGTGAGATCCAGCTTCACACTACAGCTGAGCAACAGGTATGAGGTTCTGGCCTCTGAGGCGACAGATTACTGCGAGGGCTATACTACCTTCACAGAAGCAGTTAAGTTAGCAGCTGCATCAACAGTGTTCCTGTATACCCTCGAAACAAAAAGGGCCCCCGGGACTGACCTCAAAATTTAGAAGTGCCGAAATGACCTCTATAAGGCACTGAAAGAGTCACGACTCAAACAGACTACAGTGGCCAAGAATGCAGTCAAGGCCAAGGCTGCATCTAGGTCCCTGAACAGACATTACTCTGTTAATCTACAGGGGCTAATAAACCAACAGGTTGATGCCATCAATGATGCTGACGACAGCAGGCAATCATCCCAGGCATGGAAATCGATCAACTTGCTTACTGGGCGGAAAAGCCAACCAACCACCAAGGTTAAGGCAGAACCACCAGCCAATCGCCTCAATGGTTGGAAGGCCCACTTTGAAACGATCCTCAATAATGACAGGGTATTGCCTGATAACTTTAAAGAAGTAAAAGTGTCTGAGTCTGTACTCCAAGATATTCCCATTGGCGATATCTACTTTGCAGAAGTGAAGGCTGCTGCAAAGAGCATTAAGACCAATCGTGCCAGTGGTGTAGATGGTGTTCCCACTGAGGAGGTCTTTAAAATACCTGAGTGTTTAAAGCTCACCTATCCCATCATAGTAAACATGTACAGAACAACAAGAGTCCAACAAGAAATGAAAACAAATAAGTTGGTGCCAGTTCCCAAGAAGGGCAACCTAACACTCTATGGTTCTTTTCGGGGAATCTCATTGATCTCGATTGCTGCAATGCTATACAATAGAATTATATTAAATCGCATCAGGGATCCCATTGCAAGACTGCTCTGTGGAAATCAGAATGGGTTCCGTAAAGGTCGTGGGACCATGGAGCCCATTTTGGCACTTAGAAGGATAATTGAAAAGTTATCAAAAAAAGAAATACAGGCATCTATCTGGCTGTTATCTTTGTTGACTTCTTCAAGGCCTTTGATTCAGTCTCTCGCTCACGTATGTTCAGCATACTTTCATTATATGGGATTCCTGATGAAATTATTGCAGCAATCAGATCAGTATACGATGGTTCGACAACCTTTGTGTCTACTGTTGATGGTGACACAGAACCATTTGAAGTGTTATGGGGAGTCCTCCAGGGAGACACACTTGTGCCATTCTTGTTCATAATTGTGGTTGACTATGTTCTACGCATGTCCTTAGATCATCATAATGATGATGGGGATGGTAACCCCACCTACTGGCTCCAGAAGTCGAGGAAATCCTGCCAAGTACCTAACTGATCTAGACTTTGCTGATGACTTAGGAGTACTCTCAGAATCACTAGAGGGAGCCCAACGGCTCCTCAGCTCATTAGAACAGGCTGCTTCTAGTGTTGGTCTTTTTATTAACTCCAAAAGACCAAATTTTGACAGTTAACTTTGAAAGTCCTCAGCAAGTCTCTGATCGGATGAGCATAAGCTCCTAGGATGGTATGCTCGAGCATGTGGATCGACTTCTGTTACCTGGGATCATGGATCCGGAAGTCAGGCTTCGAATACGTAAGGGAAAGGCATGGGCAGCCTTGAATAGGCTTTCCAGGATTTGGAAGTCACCGAGAATTAATCGGAAACTTAAGGTCCGATTATTTAGAGCAGCAGTAGTTCCAGTATCCTCTATGGGAGCCATGCTGGGCTCTAACTGCTGAGGACACCAAATCTCTGGATGGCACATTCACTCAGAATGCTACGCCGGGTTCATTGTGTCAAGTACAATGCACACATCTCCAACCAGACACTATATAACATTGGAGGTGTCTCATTGGTTCCCCCAAGCTTGACACTAGAACAAAATCGCCTCCGCTTTGTAGGACATTGCTTTCGCCTTGAGGACCAGCTAAGTGCATAACTTGTGCTTTGGCAGCCTCATGGAGTGAATAAGCATGGTGGACAGCCCATGACTTTCTTGAGACGCATCTTAAAGGACACTGGCCTTAAAGATGCGGATAATCTAGAAAATGTCATGGGTGATAGGGAGTTGTGGCGGTGCAATTTTGTTGACAAGCCGGCACAGCATTCTTATAAATGCAGCTGCAATGCAGCATGCCGATCCTAGTAGTAGTAGTAGTTAGCGAGATGTCCAGGTTAGAATATGCTGTCTCCGATATATCGCAATATCGGTAAATTCGATGAAGTTTGGGGTTTGAATTCAATTTCTGAAAATTTCTGTGCCATATTAATAGAGAAGGTATTGAAATAGTGGGTTTTCTTATAAAAGACTAAAGAAAAATCCTAGTACGATACTTACTAACAAAAACTCAAAAAATTAAAAAGCAAAGAAGGTAGATCTCGTTCTTTCTTTTACACTCCTTATAATACGCATTTCATCCACATAGTAAAAGCATATTATTTACTATTCCTCGAAACTCCGGATTATAAAGTCGGACAAAAAATGTTACTTTCTTTTTATAAAAGTAATAGTTATTAATATAAATTAATAGAAAATGACACTGTATTGAAATATATATTCTGTATGTATATGGGAAGTTATTGATTTTCTTGAATTGGGTTAATAACAATGTTTCAACTTAATGAGTTTATCAGACTAATAGAGAAGTACTATATTACTATAATATGATGAATAATATCCAAAAATATCTATATTGGAGTTATACTGTATAACAATCAACCATTCAATAAATTAATGATTCTCTGACTTTGTATATGTATTTATTCACCCACATCGTCTTAAATATCGAGAAATTGAACTCATTCACATCTGTGACTCATTGAATTAAAAAAATTCCCTAGTTCATTCTGCGGAAGATTCATTAAAATTGATGCAAATTGGTTCAAAGGTTATTAAGTCTAGACGAAGCGATATTCAGCGCCTCCTTGCGGCTGACCATGAAATTCAGGACTCCAATATTCTCTAAACTTTCTAAATGTCGTAACTTTACTATACCAAATTCCCAAAAATTAGACGGAGACATAGCTGAGATATTGGAGTATAAAACATTGAACCAGACAGACAGACAAACGACGGACAAATGGACAAAGTCGATTTCGCCCTGTATTTGACTGTATGCTAAGGATCGCCTTCTTCGTTGTTCGCCCCACAGCAGAAGTGCATCCATAAAGGGTGTACTTCTGCTGTGGAGAGCTTATTCACTAACAGAACATAACAGAGAGAAACATTTGAAAAGATTCTCCATTTTACTTATTGACTTTAGTAACATTATTTTGTCATCTGGGTTGTAGTGCGGTAAATAAATAT